>RXPK01002597.1:0-55232 GCA_004143645.1 Protaetia brevitarsis | reverse complement strand
TAATTAGGCGACCGGTTTCGGCTCTAGGCCATCCTCAGGCGTACTGTTTGAATGAAATAACAAATTACAGTCTGACTTAATTTTAAGTTGTATATTTTTTATACTTAGATACGTCAAATTAGAAAATTAAAGCTACGTCATTAATTTCTGAAGTGTTCTTACATTTTAAAAACATCAAATAAAATAGAATAGAGAAATAGGACAATGCACAAATGAAAAATTGGAAAACACGTTAAAATTTATATTGGTTTCTATTTTAAGTGTGAAAACGGATGGATATATGTTGTACTGTTTTGTACAATCTCTTTAAAATACATAATTTTTTGTTGTATGTAAGTGTGTGTGTGTGTGTGTTGAGATGTATATTCTTGTTAAATGAAGATCTGAAATGAAATTTAAATTTTTATATGCAATCTGTATGATTGAAATGTACTGTAAATATGGCAAATTTTGTTTAATAAGTTATTTTATATGAAAAATTCATTAAATGATTAAATTAAATGATTGATATGTTTATGTATGTGTGTGTACTTTTGTGTTAATTTAGATATGTAAAGATAGGCGGCGTGCTATACTCTAACTATTCATTTAATAATATTACGTTGTTGTCTTTCTTGTTTTGTCAATTTTTCTATTGTGTATGTAATGTTTATTTGTTTAGTTATCACAAGGGCTATCATTTTTTGATTGTATTTGAGGTCTGTATATAAATAAGTCTAATCGAACGAAAATGAACAGTTAATAATTATATCCTATGGATTTTAGGAAATGAAGTATGTAATTAGATGAGATATACATTGTAAGATCGCACAGTGGTTGCACAGTGGTCAATAGACGGAAAACCCAACAATTTTTTTTATTTTCTGAAAAGCTTTTTATTGTCACTACACCTTTCTTATTAGCAAGTTACATATTTATAACAAAAGAAGAACCAATTTTGCCACACAAGATGTATAAATGGGTAACGGTGTTGGTGATTGACCGGTCTATTATTTTTGCCATGACATTTATAATGGCTTTATTGCTTTATTTTACTCTATAAAACTTGACATACAATTTTATATTTAAAACGATACTCGTTGTAGTTATCTTAGATGTTGTCGTTCCCTCCTTAATTATGATTAACAATTAAGGATCTGTAGAAATCTAAAAGGAAATAAATTTTAAAACTATAAACCAAAACTTCTGGCCGTCGGGGGTCAATGTTGGGCTTCTAATTAAAGTCTAAAATCATTTTCAGGTGCGGAAACCTGCGGAACACGTTTTTGTTTACGTTTGTTTACTAGGTGAAGCTCAATGAAAGACATCATTAAAATGCGAGCAATAATATAATGTACTATTGATGTCTTCATTAGGTTTGTTCGTTTTGGCACTAGCGTTACGCAGCGAAACGCAGCTGTATGTTCGATTTGATGACAATACGAACAGCAATCAGAAAATCTAAAGCTGGAGTCAATCTAGCCTTTTACGGCCACAGCTTACCTTGAAAAACATTACGCGCCGTCACGCGGCTAGATTTTCGCGTTACGACGCGGAATGCCAAAACGAACAAACCTATTGTTTATGTTGAATTAGTTGTGTGAAACATCTGAAACTTAGAAAACCGGAAAAAAAAATACTATTTATGTGACAAAGAGTTTTCAGCTTAGTTCAATTGCCGCTACCATTAAAGTCTAGCCTTGATATTTGTGGTAAAATAAATCTTCAGAGGTTTAAGTCTTTTGAAATCAGATTTTAAAAGCGTTTGCGTATTCCTCGTCTTTTGTCTCTAATCACACTTATGCGGAAACCTTTTCTGCAATCCTATTACAGAGCTTATATAGATTAAAGTTTTAATGAGCACCAGATTGATTTAAAGTTATAGCAAATTATTATATTTATAGATTTGCACGTCGTTCTGGCTTTTTCGCAAAAATCTATCTTGCCTATCTTGCCCAGAATAACAATGCTGCTATTTAAGATCAAAACGTATGAAGCACTTTCTATGTCATGATAATTTAGAACAATTTGGCATTTTTGTAAATCAAGACAGTTTTTATAAGAATATTTCTGGTATAAATGATGCTTATTTTTCTTCATAAACTAAAGGAAAAATTTCCTTAGAAATGTCCAAATTATACTTATGTTTTCAGTAATTTTCATTTTCACAACTCATACAAGACGTCTTGGTGTTTCTTCTTCTTACATGGGCAGTCTATTTCGTTCGGCATGGGTAGGAAAGTTACAGAGGCTTTGGTGCAAAACTCCAGTAGATTATCCAAATCCACTTGAGAGCGTTCTTGTAAAAAATAATTTTCTCAATTTCAGGAAAAAATTGTCGATTTTTCTAATGTTTTGAAATGCTTTTATGACCATAAGTTCCACGAAAATCCAGAATTGGGTGCTCTACAGGCAATACACTCATAAATCTATAAAAATCTTCAATCTTGTTTTTATGAACCAAATATAAGTTTAAATTCATCATTTAAAGAATCCTCTAGTATCAAATTTCGATTGGGAAGCATTTGAAGATGGAGGGCACCAGATTTTAACATATTGCATTCAGCGTTCATATACATTATCCAAAAGATTAGTTAAAGGAAATAAACATTTTTGTAAATCGGAAAAACAAAACGAAAATATAAACGCTGACAAGGCAATTACTCTTTTAAAGAAGGCGCTATTGCGTTCATAGATCGCTTAACGTTGTATTCACTTATTCATTAGGTTATATTTGATTTATTAGACTCTTACTTTAATATACAAATAAGGAAATGTGTATCTAGGTGTACCACTATATAGAGATATCGTTTAAATCTTCTCTGTATGGCTCGAGGTTATGGAATTAACACAAACAGAAGTATACCTTTCCACTTTCCACTTTATGAACCAAATAAGTACTTACATAATATATGTATCTACTTTAATCTTATAGATATGGCTTTAAAAAGAAGTACTAATATGTGAGTTTCATAAATGTTTGTCGTTTTATATTCCATTATTATTTTATTTTGCTCAAGCAACTATATCCCTAAACCGGCTTAACAGTATATGCCTACTCAACGTCTGAAATTCGTATGTGCATCGCGTACCTTGTGCCGACTTTTCATTTGCGAAACTTCAGCTTGTTTATTGCGGAAAAGCAAGATCCCCATATTTTCTGTTCGCCCGACGGGAATGCCGTCTACATTTTTACACGTTCCCGAATTAAAATGCAAACTAAATTGAATCACGGAGCGACCGCTCTGATGTGGGAAGACCGCTGGCTGCATTTTAATACCCACTGCACCGGTACTAATTCTTTTGTTGATTTTCGCTGAGAACCTCCGAAACGATTGTATCAAGTACCGGCGGCGCATCGGCAGTACCACACACATTACGTTCGTTAAAAAAAAATATATTACGATAACACTTAATAACAATAGCTTGGAGTGCACGTCCGTTCCTATAGTTGATGTAAATTTTACTATATGAGATGGAGATAAAATCTTTCCCATAATATACCAAAAAACATGTGGTTGCGGAGGACGACACGCACGCACTTGTCTGGCGGTAAAAGCTTTTGGTATAACGTATGGCGAGGTTAATTGGAACTTCTTTAAGTACTATTTGAGTTCTACCTATTCTTTTGTTTACGTTACAATTTCAATTTACCTACAATAAAATCGTGCTATTTTTATTATTCTCATACGTCATTTATACTGAAGTGAGAGAACTGAATGAGGTGCTGCATATGCAATGCTATCAGACTGATAGTTACAGCAGCATATAGTTAGTATAGCACATAGAATAGAATATAGCTTTATTATTGCAGTGCAATATGTCAGGTTAAAAACATTTTTATAAAGAATTACCCGGCTAATATTTCACTTAATAACAAATATAAACTTTTATTTTTAAAATTTCCTTTCTTGACCATATATATATACAAAAACGACGTTGCGCTTTAATTTCAAAAGCTTTTTCAGTAGACATATAAAAATAAATTCTAATGGTGTAAATTATAAATAATTGTTTTGTTTCCTATGAATTTTGAATATACTTATATGTTTTATTTAAAGATTGCGTTTCAATATAGTATATTTCCAAAATATTGAATTTTGTAATTAAATAGATCTTTAAAAAATATTGTATTTAGTTATAAAATTGAGTTATTTCATAATTTTTTAAGGCTGTAAAATTTTTGTTATATTTATGTCCTTTTATTATATTTTCCAAATATTGCATGGTTTCGCCAATATATACACCATTACAATTTTGACGGTTTATTTTATAAACCAGTGATGCTTATTTTTTTTATTCAATTTTTGATTTTAATTTTGTATAGATTTGGTTTTGTAGTTTGTTGGTGTTTTGATAGGCAATTTTAAAATTACATAAAAATAATATACCTTTTAACACCAATAGTTTCTTACATACAAAGTCCTTTTTATAAATTATCAAAATTTTTAGCAAATTGCCTTTAAAAAATTGCGTTAAGAAATGACTACTATATAAAAGATTCATGACAATTCAAAGAATTTATAAACAATATTAAATTAAAACCAATTTTCAAAATGATATCCGTAGATTATAGATCCCAATATACCAACCACAGAATTCATTAATGTAGTAGAACTAACACTAACATAAACATATTTCCAATATAAAAATAAATTCCATAAACAAATTTTTGAATGTGCAATGGGTTTACCAATTTCTAGTATCATTGCACGAATTGTTTTAGAATATGTAGAAGAAGAAATTTTAAATAAAATAAATTTCGCAATATTGTTTTTTCAAAAGACATGTTGATGATTACATAACCGCTTTAGAAGAAAAAAATATGCCAGTTTTACTTGAAAAATTTAATTCTTATCATGCAAGATTAAAATTTACAATTGAAATTGCAGAAAATAATAGTAAGTATTATCGTTTTAGACCTCAAACTCATTAAAAATTATCACAAAATTCTAACTAAATGGTATACTAAACCAACGTAGTCTGGATGTTATCTAAATTTTAAGTCTTCATAACCTTTATCATAAAAAGTTAGTGTTATTATTAGTTTAGCTGACAGAGCAATAGCATTAACAAGTCCAGTTTTTCGATCTGATACTATTAATGAAGTAAAAAATATTTTAGAACAAAATAATTATTCATATTCTCTTATAAATAAAATATTCAAACAAACAATTTTTTTTCTTTTTTATAATAAATCAATAAATAATATAAATAATAGTCAAACGATTACAAAATTTATAAAAATTCCTTATGTTATTTATCCGAAAAAATAAATCACATTTTCAAACCATAGAATTACAAAATTGCCTATCAAAACACGAGCAAACTACAAAATCAAATCTATACAAAATTAAAATCAAAAATTAAAAAGCATAGTTAGTATATTTATAAAACAGACTGTCAAGATTGTAATGGTGTATATGTTGGTGAAGCTATGCAATATTTAGGAAAATGGAATAAAAGGACATACATGAAACAAAAATCTTATAGTCTAATCTTATACTTGAAATAACCTCAAATTTATAAACATAAAAACGCAGTTAATGATAAAACAGACATACAATATTTCACAAAACTAATAACTTAATTTTATAACTCGATACAATATTTTTTAATGATCTATTTAACTACAAAATTCAATATTTTCGTATTCTACTAACAATAAATAATTAAAATATACCATATTGAAACGCAATTTTAAAGAAAACATACGATATATTCAAAATTCATAGTAAACAAAACAATTATGATTGTGTTATTTATTAAACGAAAAAAACTATTTAGCAATTAACACCACTTACAAATTATATTTTTATATGTCTACTTGAAAAAGCTTTTGAAGTTAAAGCGAAACATCGTTGATGTAACATTTACATATTTTTTTTTTGACCTAAAAAACCAAGCTAAAAAGAAGAAATTAATTTGAACGTGTATGCTTTAATTTGCTTTTCTCCTTACAGATACCTATTGTTTATGTTATGTAATTATTCAATTATATAATCTCCCTTCGCTAGATGGCTAAGAGCTTATACATATATCTCGAATTCACCACTGTAGACCATGCGCATTAATAATCTCCTCTTTTATTGTGAGTAGTTTTATTTATTTATATTATTTTATCGGTAGTAACTAGGTAGCCGAGGAGGCTGCACGTGATGTGTCTTCTAAATCAATAATTTGTATAATATAAGACTTACTTTTACTTCATTAAATATTGAATTTATAGTTTAATTTTAATTATTTAATATATTGCCAGGTTTTATTAATAAAGACAGTATAAATATTGATACCATACATAATTTATTATATAATAATATATCAAAAACATTTAAGGAGCATAAGGACTCAAGGTGAGTACACTTATTTGCAATAATAATAATTATAAGAAATACCTCCAACATTAGGTAGTTCACACCCTAAAGTATTTCTGAATGGAATTTCCTCACAATGAAAAACCCAACATAACACAGCAGATAATGAACAATTATAATTATGACTATAATTTAATTTTTACATATACTTACATTTTTATTAACCACAACTTATATATGTACGAATATTCGTCTAAAGATAATTATATTCATAAATATGACATTTTTATACTAAGGATTGGCCACTTTAATCCTCTCCGATACACCAATAAAAAATCATTATTAATAATATTGTTACTGATGAGATTTTAAAACAGCTGAATGAAAACTTTGAATGCATATGTAAAATTTCAATCGGAGTCTAGGTTGGATACAGAAGTTCAAGACATTTTTGCAAGCATTAAAGTAACAATTTTTATGTGTGTGTATCAATTGTTACATAGACGATTGTTTTAAACTAAGGTGGTCATGCACCTAATCTATATATTTGTATTAGTGATTCTAATCTTAATACCTCAATGTAGAATGGAGCATTTCATTGCTTTGATTGTACACAAATGAATTTGAAAATGAAATAAATAGGATCGTTATATTTAATTTGGCAATATTATTCTGCGAGCAAATTTTTCAAATACATTTTAATTAAGTCGAGGAAGTCATATTTTCAAATCAATTACTTTTTGATCTTTATACGTCATGCGTCCATTTCTTATAACAGTCTACGATGTGTCGTCTTTAAATCACTCCATAACTGCAAGTTACCAAAATACAACGGGGAACAATAACATATTCTCGATTATATCAAGCAATATCCGACTGACAATGAACCGTCATAGATCGGTAGACCGCGTCCTTGCACCCAACCCACAGGGATCAGCCATGTATGTCGTATTATGTGCAAGTCCGCACCATTTCGTCTACAATCCCCAGGGATGACTGTTGATATTCCAAGCGATGAAAACTAATCTGATTACAGCTACTATAGAATTGTATTCATCCGTGGAAGTTACCATGAAGCCCCAAAAGCTCTAACTTAGGCCGTTAATTACAAAGCAAACTTTAAAATTTTCTTGTATTGCTTCTACCAGATGTACTTATTTTACTTTCTATTTCGTTTCGATGTCGATGGTAGTATCAAATTAATAGAACACCAAAGTCATGCCAGTTGTCCTTATATAAACCCAAACTGACTTGCTAACGTTCCTTTTTGTTTCTAAATATCATCTATCTTGCTGGAAAGACGAAAGAAGTTTTATATTTAGTCACTATTAATAAACTAGAGAAAAATTAAACACGGCCGAGTAACAAAGCTTTCAACGAAGCCGGCAGGATAAACACCGAAAAACAATATAGTGGTTTCACCATAACATTCCGATACATAAGTCGCCAAGAAAAAAACTGCCGTGTTTACAAGAGCTTCTTTGGACGTATTATTAACCTCCTTTTCCGCCTGCGTTATAGTCCACTTCCATTCATTTGCCTGCAGAGTAAGTGCCTACTACCGAAATTTACTTGAAAGGACTTTGAAGAGAATTTTCAAACGTACACAATCGTTTTCTCCCGACACTAACGATCACATGCGAACGGTTATCGATGCACGAATACAATCGAGATAAACAACGCGCTATGTGATTCCCTTGCAACATTACATGTTTCTGTTCTCTTAAGTTTTCCAGGAAAAATGCTCATAATTCACGGAAATTTTCTAACATCGACGCTTGTATAAATCATTAGCCGTCAGTGAGATGGGAATATCATTAATTTTTCAATTCCATGTATTACAACGTTTCATTATCGTGATTCTCAACCGGAAGAGAACAGACAATTTTGTATAAACAAATATTGGAATTGAAGGTGAAGTTTCTAAAATAAACGTTTTTTAAAGAAATATGGTTTTTGAATCTGTTAATAATCATAATATTTAGGTAATTATAGAGTTATAAATTTACAACGGAAACTTGCAAAGCTTATCCCTATTCAAATAAAATATAACTTGCAATTTAATAACTAATGCAAATTACAAATTAAGTACACTAATTTAGTTACTATAATGTTTTCAGCCAATATTTTACTAAATGTATTGACATGCAAATCGTTAAGGTTTATCCACTTAATTCCGAACAAAATTAATTAAACCCAAAGCAAGCCCCAAAGATTACATTTTTTAATATACACGAACATGATAAATTTATAATAATTCTTTATATAAATACATTGTAGGACTGGCTACCCAGTTTCGAATATTCGGATACTTGGGTATCCGAAATTTTTAGCTATGGTTCTACCCGATTTCGGATACCCAGAACTGACTCCGAATATGCTTGATACCTATACCTATTTCGGATCCCAAGACGCTATTCCTATTTAGATTGTGTGCGCAGGACATACAAGTATTTTTTTTTTTTAAATTCGTTCGTTCTGTACTTAAATGTGTGTGTACGTGTATTTATTAGTATTTTTACAGAAAATAAAAGCTTTTTCATGATTAATTTGTGATTTGCATTGATGGGGTCATAGCCCCGCGGCTCTTTAAGAGGCGTCGCTCCTGGTTAAATATCTAACTTTAAAACACATTGTTTTAATTGTAATAATACTCCTAAGAAAGCAAATACTTTTTTTTTCAAAATATCCAGTGTTAATAAGTGAAATAAGCGTTAATAATTTTCCTTTCCTAAAAGAGAAGGGTTTTAAGAGCCCTAATACAAAAATATTTTCATATAAGCACATATTAAGAATTTTTAAAATAAGTATTTCAGATCATACGCCGTGATTCATGCAGCTGATGAAAATATCTTTTTTTTAACAAAAACCCATTTACAAAATCATTTGAAAATATTTTTACCTTCTGGAAGCGTTTTGATGAAGAAAACTTCTTTATATTAAATGTTTTTTTTTTTGTAATGTTTTCTCACTTTAAAGGTATGCACCGTACAAATCTATGATTTTTAAGATATTTAAAGTTTTTCAAAATTTGAGCATTGCTATCTCCTTCATAAATGTTCTTTATTTTACAAGCCATCGAAGATTCTGACGTGACAAAAAAAGCTCTACATGGCAAACTCTATAAAAACAATTAAATTTTTATAGATTTATCAATTGAATACCTTTAAAATCAAAAAAAAAAAAATCTTTTAAATAGAACATAGTATTTTTGATTTCATAGTTGCGAAATTCGATATAGAAATTCAACCAACAACAGGGTGTCTGATAATCTCTTGGATCCTTTGATGGCGATTGCACAAATCCAGAAAGTTATGAACACAATCCCTTTCAAATTTCTAGGATGGCTCGAATTGGAAAAAGTGCAAGTTCATTCTGAAAGAATAGCAGAAATAGAATAGAATGGATTAAGAAGATACTTATTATTTTTCACTTGTAGCCTTACACCAGAATGAAACTACTACTTTATATTGCAAAGGTTAAAAGCCCAGCATTCAACTTAATATTGCTTGTAACAGATTCCAATAGTTGTACATCTGTTGTCAAGCAAAGGCCCTATCAAATAAAGAGTGAATTATTTTGATATTTCTATCAATGTTTTTCACATCCCGCTTCATTAATTAAACTGTAATGTATTTTAAATGAAATAATGAGAAATAAGCAAAGGTTTTAGAATGTAGATATCATTTTGCATGAAAAAACATACTTTCAATGAGTATTTGCAAAAAGACATAACTTTATGTAGGTTAATATCTTTCCCATATCTTTTCTATTAGCAGAACTTTTCTAGTATAGTTGGATTATAAATGTGCAGGATGATGTATTTATTTTGAACCATCGGAATAATTTAGCAGGAGTTAGCTTCTTTGTGCACAAAAAATAAAGCGAAGGTTTTAGCTTTTAACACAAGAAAGGGCCAATACAAAAATTACACTGTAGTAGTTCTAGAGCAGCGCTTAAAGGTTAAAACAGGATGTTGAAGCCATTCCCCATTGTGAAGAAGAGTATTTTCGTATTTACGATTACAATATTTGCAATAACAGTTAGCACTTCGACGCCTATAATTAACTTTGATCCATTTTCAGTTCTAAGGGTCCGAAACAAATATAAGAAGTCTCATTTGCAAATAGCAGAAGCTGTGGCAGCTGAACATTCTACTTGTTGGCATTTTCATAATCTAGCGCCATGAAAATGCCAGAATTATACAAATTTTCATAGTTAACCGGTGAAGCCAAGGGTGGCAATCCTTAATACTTTTCGAGAGAGAATTTATGTCTGCACCAGAAGGTGTTATCAAGAATATTATGTTTCATTCAATAAAAATGAGTTTGCTAATGTTAAGCGCATCCTACTTAACATCTTAATTCCTGAGCAGCCTGTATAAAATTCAGTTATTGCTTTGATAGGATTTAACAAGCAGGATTTTGTTTGTTACGTCATAACAAAATCACACCTATCACTCACGCTTTGAAAAATACAGAACATTAAGCAGAGAGAACTTTAGTGTTACTAGTGAACACATTAAATAATGCCCAGATTTTCTGAATGTAGTAAAAACTATATCATTTTATTCAAAACAAAAACGTTGCTATCAACTTGTGGTATAACTGAAAATTTCCAGAATTGGAAAATCTTTTCAAACGATTCTTTAGATAGTAACTTATAATTATTATATTTTTTTTTGTCGTATAAGATAGTGGATGAGTGATCTGAAAAATCCTATATGTAATATGTATGGTATAGAAGGGCACACTGTAGGCGTAATATCAGGCTATATCTTGAACCTACAATGAAAGAAAATACGAAGTAACTTTTAATGTTTACTTTAGTTGCTTTTTAATTCCAAACTATGGAGGTGGCAGCTCTTGAGGAAGTAATAACGTTATGATCTTATTAGATATAAAAATGATATGTATTTTATACTTGATCTGTAGTCTTTATAACATTAGGTATAATAAGGTTTTTCTTGTATAGTTTCTCTGTCTTCACACTTTCACTCCATGTATTTCTTTCTGACAGTCGTGCTTATGTTAGTATTTTCTTTCGCTATGCCTGTCATTGCTCATGTAGCATATATGTCCTATCCATCTTAGCTGTATCTTTTCCGTTTCTTCTTGCATGCTACTCATGCTTAGATGCAGTCTAAATACTTTATTTCGTATTTTATTCCTCTTTGTTTTACCCTGTATTTTGCGTGAGAATCTCACCTGAATTGTATTGGTCTTACTATTTACTCATTATTTTTATTATTATTTCCTTGCTTGTATCTTTCGTTCTTAGGAATATATTTTTGATAGCATTGAAGTTATTAATTCTTTCTTTTTATAAAAGATATTTTTAGTCAATACTCGTATGGCTTAGATTTAAGAAGAAGTAAGCGGTAACTATACTATTGTATACTTCAGAATAATTAATGCATTGATGTATTCGCAACTAGCATTCGACATACTACTGATATGCTTCACTGTACATATAGTTAAATATATCTGTTTCACTGAGTATGTTGCAGCTTTAAAGTTATTATAATCTAGCGGTAACTAATATATTATATCTACCTTGCTTGATTAGAATTACTTTTGTTACTGTTAAGAAAATCTCCACCAAAATCACTATAAATTATGATAATTATTTGAAGTTAATTAATAAACGTAAACATAGTATAACGAGCAGTTCAAATTTTGAGATGAAATTATCTTTACTTTAAGTGCATGAAGAAGCATAAGTAGAAGTTTACGTCAATACCAACTTTACTTTACTTTATTCGGTCAGGTCCTATAAAATACCTTCTTTTTTACATATTGTTATTATTAGCAACACTCTACCATTAAACGATGTTAATAAAATCCAAGTATAAGACGATATCTGTCTACGACACACCAATACGAATTTTAAGAATAGGTTATTTTGGTACAATTGTTTCATCTCGGCGTTCTGGAGACAATTGAGGCCCGTCATCGAAAGAAAACTTATTTTGCATAAACACACCTACATCACCGATACCGCCATGTAGCAGGTATTTTAAATATTTATGTAGATCAGCACGGTCGGTCTTTAGTTCCTGATGATCAAAACTACTAAAGTACTAAGCAATATATACAGTATAAATAGGTATATACAACATGTATCAAAAATGACGTACGTACCCGCTTATGTTACATACTTCTATATTTGTTTTATATTTTATTGGATCGTGATTGAGGCCTCAATTTATCGTTCTTTCTATTTTAATTTTAATTACCTATACCTTTTGTAACTTTTAAAACACCCACTGGCTTTTATTCTTAAATTATACTTACTTTTTTTATATTAGCGTTACATTAGAAGTAACTTGTATACCTCCAAAATTACTACCCAGCGTTAATTAATAATAATTAATGTTATGCTTATGCAAAATTGAATTAATCCCGATTATCGGTTTTCCATATATTTACAATATGATATCCATCTTGATACACTCAGTATGTTAAATAGGCTATTTCCAAGCACAATTTAATCGTGGCGCTATATTAAATGTATTTTTTTACAACCTATATTCTAAATATAGGTAGTAACTTAGTCTTGTTAATAATGAAAACAGCAAATATTATTATACACACTTTGCTATTGTGTGCATGTTAAACTTTTTAGTTATTAAACAGGAATAATTTTATGTTATGTAATTTTGTTGTTGCATCATGACAGTTTGTATAACAGTTTGTTTTGCGAACATTCGATTACAAAAAAAATATATTGAAATAGGTTAGTGTAGATTTTATTTAATTGACTTATACTTTTTTTATGATATCTCTTAATAATTCTAATTGAGGCATGCAATGTTGTAAGTCAATAATAATTTATCACTAGTTTTCATAATTTATTTGCTTATATTATTTTCGATAAACAAAATATGCAGCGCATATCGTGGAGAGGCTTAGGACTTTGCAGCGTTTTTCCTACATTTGTTGTTTTCTAAAATGTTTGTATACATATTTAAAAAAAAGTAAAATAAGAAAAATAATAGAAAAAAATAAAGCCACATGTATATATGTATCTACTACAACGTGTGTCAAATAGTATACACCATATGAGACCTTTTCGTTATTAACTTTTACAAAAATGTAATAATGCAGAAACTTTGAGCAGCTTTTAAAATAAACTTGAGATGCATTTAAGGCAATTTATTTTCTGTCGCATATTCTTTTCAAAAGAGAGAATGGAAATGGAAACGCTATTAGAGGTAGTTGTTCAGAATTAATAGCTAAAATATAAAATTCTCTTAAAAATAAAAAAATGCCTCTTTTCATCACCTTTTACGCATTCAAAATATATGATTTTCTATATTGTTTTCTGAAAAAAAGAAAAGCCATAAATATTTCTATTGTAGGAATGATGATATGAAAATGACGATTGCATAATAAAAGTTTTGGAAAATGTAACTAATATTCAGTAAACAGGAACACAACCCCACTACTTTTAAATTTTGTTTCTTTTAATCTTTCTTTCTAGCCTGGCAATAATTAGTTAAGTTCTATGTAATATGGGTATCATTTTTAACACTATGTTGTATCTTTTTTCTAAAATATGATATATAAAATAAAATAAGTATTCATTAGGGAACTAGTGGTTTGAAAACCTTATCCTACTACGGAGAAATGTATGACAGAAAAACATCTGCTGCAGTAGCCAATAAAACGAAATAACTATTTTAATTGCATAACGTCGATGATTAATATCGAAAGATGAATGAAAATGGCTATGAATTTGTTTTGCTTTTTTTTTTAATTCCAAAGCACTAATTACAGTTTTTACAGATATAATTTGTATTAAATTTAAGCAGTTGTGCATACTTTAGGATCAAATGACACAAAATAACACAAAAATATTGCACAATTTTTGTGCACCCTTTAGGATCAAATAACATATGTAATTTCTAGGTAAGCAAATAATTTAAGCTTTATCGATCGAAGCGTTTTGTAGTTATTCATCGTCAAAGAGAAAACTAAGAAACATATTATTCCGTAAATAGGTTTAACAATTAAGTCATATCTTGCAATAATTACTGTAAGCATTTTTTGATTTAGAAAAGACACTAAAAAAAGAATGGCTTAGATTGAGAATACCGAATGGTAAGTGTAATGTACATGAGAAAAGTCTAGTTTTGAATATAAGTAAGCGAAACTTATCAATCCTTTGCATTTAATTTTACCATTGCCGATTGCATTAGATATGAAAACAAAATCATTTAGAGAATGTTGAAAATATGGGGGATGATAGTCCTTCTGTATCATTCAACATTTATACATACATCCAATCCTGTATATTTTACGTTTGTCATAAAAAATATTAAAAAAAAATCCACAGTTGAAGAATTGTTACTTGTGGTAGATGTTGAAATATTTTTGTAATAATTTTAAGAAAGCGAAAAGGAAAAAATCATATTCTACAATAAAAATTAACTAAGTATACATATTTCTTTCAAAAATAGTTAATAATATCTTTAAAAAAGGAATCTAAATTAAAAAGCATACTATAAGCTCATAGTTCGGAAAAATAGGGGACTCCATCTATGATTAAGCTGTACAAGAAACATTACATATATAATATCAAATTTCTATCACAAAATTTCCAAAAATTGGATTGTTTCAGCCTTTTCAATATGTACTTAATAAAACTGGAATTCGTGCAATAAGAATTCTTTAAGATAATAATTTATTTATTCATTTTTAAACTGTTTCGACAATTTTGTATCTTCATGGGTTAATTCCTAATTGTAATAAAATTAAAATAATAAATGGCAGAAAGAACGAAACAATTTATGATAATATATAATAATTTGTGGTAGAATAATTTTTAATCCACAATGCTCATAAGTTGGTGAGTTTATCATTATCATTAAGCTGTTTTACTCTTTTTGCCATTTATTTATTATTTTTATATTATTATAATTATGAATTAACTGATGAAGACACGAAATTATCAAAACACTTTGAGAATAAATAAATTAATTGTTATTTTAAAGAAATTTTATTTCACAAATTCGAGTTTCATCATATAATGTTGTTGGTTTTGTTTCTAATGCTGAGTAAATTATATAAAGGAGACTTCCTCTCGAATAATAAGAGCACTGATTGTAGAAGTAAAGTAGAACAAAATACATGTTTAACACAATGAAACTTTTTTTCTCTCATTCTCACGGCTGTAAATATTTAATCACTTTTAATTAAAACTATTTTTTACTACTTTATTACTTAACATATTTTAATATTTTCCCACATTTTGAGATGCGAAGATTAATAAAATTTTATAAATTAGGTGAGGTGGACAACCAAATTGCTTGTCAATCATGTAAATAGCTTACGCAGATGTTATTTTTTTTTATCCGACATGCATTTCCCTTTATTGGAGTAAATATTGATTCGCGGCGGCATACGATTTTAGCAATATAGTCCCATATTTCCCTAATCAACGGTTAAAAGAAAAGTTTTTTGCGCCTCCATCCAGAAACACTCATTTTGTAGTACTTCAAAAATGTCACTAAAGGTTGGCCACACTAGATTCCACATGACAGACGTGTAATAAATTGTCATTAAGTCAGTCTTAAGTCACTATGCTAAGATGAACTGGTGTCTTCATTGCGCTTATTATTGATAAATAGATATTAAACTAGAAAGAAAAGATTTATTCTCGGAAACGTCAAAATACTAAGGTATGTAACATGTGTGCCAACTTGCCCTGTCAACTCCCCAGTGTCAAAATTTCTTTTCTATTTTCAATTCAGAATAAAGATTTGTCGGCCCAAAAAACATTGTGTATCACACGGCCAGAAACTCTTTTGCGAGTATTCGTACTGTACTCATACTCGCAAAACTGTAGTTTCTAGAGATACAAATAACTATTGCCATGTCATTCGCGGGCTTCATCGAGTGAGTCGTTTATCTCTATAAATATTGGTTTGTCCTTCAATAAAAAAATTAAATGAAATTTAGGTATTAATACGTCATTTATCCTTTGATAAAACAATTATCATTTATTATAATATTCAAATTTCTAATTAATTATTTCTATTTTTCTAATATTTCGTTAAGCAGGTGAAAATAGGTAAAAAATATATATAATTATATATTATTAAAATAAAAAAGGTTGATAGTATGAGGAATATAATATTAATTCTTTAATCACATTTTAGCTTTAAGTTAGGTGCTGCTAAAGTATAGGCATTCCATATCTGTTGCTTTACATTTTTCTTATAGGTGCGTTTTAAAAGTTGTATGGATTATCTTCACGATACTAATAGAAACTAAGAAATTTATTTCATTATGGAATTAAATAAAATCGAAACAAGTAGGACGTTTCGCATCTTGTCTTCACTGTTGATCTCCTGAATATATACATGGAACTTCTAAGTAGGAATAACCCATTCGCAATTAAATTACACCTCACGCGTGTAAGATATTATTTATCTCCGCCTATATTATTTTGTTATCGATGCGGCGCAGATAAGGTAAACGAAAGTGAGTAAGTATAGCGTGTATGTAGTATGCGAAGTTTAGATCAGGTGCCAACGTGTTCTATCAAGACGCAGCCACATCAAATCGGAAAAAGAAAGAAATAAAACAGAACGCATGTGCGCGGAGCCGATGAAAAGCGGCAGTATCTGAGTATCAATTAACTTATTGACACATTTAGGAATTAAAAATACTCGACGTATATAAACACACATCATAGAACTATAACGCTACGTACGCGGACGAATATGCATAAATTTTTCTTCTTATGAAAGGATCCACCGAAAAAAAAAATATATGCAAATATTTACACGATTATTCATGCAATCCTATAAACAAACATTATTAATGTATAATTACAGGTTCGCTCGTTGGTAAATATTAAGTAGCCGAATTGTGTAAATATTTTAATTAATTTTTATATAGTGCCCTTATTTGATCTTATTCTAAAGTAATTTATTGATAAATGTATCTGCAGTGGGTCAATATGTATTTGAACACTGTGCACTTTCTACACACAGACATAATAAAAAAATATCAAAAAAAATATCTTGTAAGAAACTTGTAAGACATTTACAAATTGCTTATAAAACTCTATAAATTACAGTTCAACTTAAAATTCCAAATGACAAACTATTTATTAAATTAAAACAAAAATTCCAAGCCAATACTTGATTTCTGGTAAAAGAATAAGGGAACACCGCATGTGTTTACTTCTAAAAGCACATTAGGAAAGGTTAAAACCACACTCGTATGCAGTAGGCAACATGGATCGGAAAACAAAAGAACTTCGTGAAGCTGAGAAACAAATTATTGTTATTTGTCCAACAAATAGTCGCAGATATAAACAAAAAATTATAGAACAGTACACTATATCATAAAAAAAAAAAATAAACAAAATAATAGTGTCAATAATAAACTCCTCAATGGTGGTCCGAAGATTTTAAGCTGTCGTGATGATAGATTTTGAGCTAGGTGAAAAAAAAATCCAAAAATTAGTGCAAGTACGCTAGCCGCTCATATCGGGAAAGATTGTATGTGCAAAGATAGTCCGAAAAGTATTAAAGAACTCAAATTAGCGCACCATTTATTAGAGAAATAGAGTAAAATGCGTACACTATGCGAATTTATCTAAAGTTAAATTTCTTGAATTTTGGGGAAAGATGTTATTCACGGACGAAAGCCAATTTAGTATTTTCGGATCGGATGGATCACAAATAGTTTGGCAGAAATCAAAATTACAAAAAGAAAATTTAGTCCCCACTATGAAGCATAGAGGTGGTCAGGTAATGGTTTTGGGGTAATATGTTATACGGGTGTATATAGCGGTGTCGGTCAATTGCATTTTATTGAAGGAATTTCATATGACAAAGACTATTTCAACATTCTATAAGAAGAAATTCCAAAAAGTGTAGAAAAGTTAAACATAAACAATGACTATATGTTGTCACACGACAACGATCCTAAGCACGCTTTACACATATTTAAGGAATGGTTGCTATTAAAGATTGTATACCGGTTTACCGGTATACGGTTTAACCAAAAAACATTCGGTAAATTTACCGGTAAATTATAAAAATTTACCGGTAATTCGGTAAATGAAAAATCCATACCAGAAATTTTTATCTAGGAAATATTGTGTTTATAGATATGTATTTAAAGGTCTAAAGCATATGTGGGCAACAACTGGGCCGCTGTAAATTTGATCCGGTCCGCGAGACATTTTGAAAAACCTAATTAAAAAAAAATATTTATCACGATTTAATTATAATGTTGCACCTATTTTTTTCATTTCATTTTCTTATTTTAATAAATTGCATTATAATAACATTGTCGTATTATTTCGTGTCTGATATCTATCGCTAAAAATTATAAACACTACTTTAAAATGCACTACTTTTAAACGCGGCCCGGGAACATATTTGCACACTAAAGTTTGGCCCACAACATGTCAAAGGTTGCCCATACTTGGTCTAAAGGGACATTGAAAAAAAAAAAAAAAACAGGTACACTTATTAATTTTATGGGAGATGTTTTTTCTTGAGATTGAGAACCGCTGTAATGCCCTGGAATAGAGAATATAGAAAAGAAACTGACAAAAACTTTTGATTAGAAACGTATAACCTCCATTCCATCGAGTTAGTCAGAAAGAGAAGGAATCAAAAAATTGAAAAAAGGTCATGTAGAAATTAAAAGAAAATAAGAATGGAAGGAAACAAGACGGATAACGAAAAGCAATGTCAAGAAAAGCGAGATTAATGTTCATTTGTTGCTAGGACGGTAAGAAGCAAAACACCCCATTTTTCCTACCTGCCTTTGTCAACAAGTGCAATTTCAATTCTCTCATTTTATGGTTTTTTGTGTTTACTTATCTTTCGTAAAAAGTTGAAGCATATGTGATTTGTGCTCTGGAGTTTTTTTAAGATTTTTAAAAGTTTAAAATCGTTTTTCTTAAAGAGTAAGTAAATGTCTCATTTTTGATATTTAAAAATAATAATATATAAGAACAACATTTCACGTATTTAAATTAATAGCAATTTTGAATACACTACATTACGAGAGAACATTAATGCAACATTGTTGTAAAATAACATTAAAATTTGAACCTTAAATATTTTGTTTTACTTCTTACAACTGTTTAAAATAATTAAATACAAATATTTATTACAAAATTTTAATATTATGCCTTAAGATTGTGTAAAATATGTATTATTCTAGCCTAACTTCTAACCCTATTTTCTTGTGGATCCACATTAATGTCACACATGAAAAAAAAAATTACCGGTAATTTACCGGCAAACCAGTATTTTCATTTTCATTTACCAAATTACCGGTAAATGAAAAAATCGGTAAATTTACAATGAAAAGTATTTCCGCATCCTACTCAAAGTCCGGATTTAAAATCAATCAAAAACCTTTGGCATACATTGGACTTAGAGTTAAGGAAGAAACATATTTCAAAACTGACTTGAAACGATAACTTGAGGAAATTTAGGATCAATTATCACCAGAAGTTACACAAAAGCTGATTACTTCTATACCAAACAGACTAAAAAATGTCTTGGATACCAATGGTTTATCAATAAAATATGAAAAAAAAAATATACCAGAATTGTTCAAATATTTTATTGGTTTGGAATTTTTGTTTTACTTTAAGAAATCGTTTCCCATTTGAAATTTTGAGTTGAATTGTAATGATTGGAGTTTTACAAGCAATTTGTAAATGTCTTACAAGTCAATAATGTTGATATTTTTTTTCATTATGTCTGTATATAAAAAATGCACGGTGTCCAAATACTTTATTGACCCACTGTACACTTCTCGCAGGAAAAATCGGGACACCAGCAATCGTCAATTTTTTTTTTTTGATGTAAATGCAGCTTTTAGAGGATATATTCACTTATCAAAGCCATAAATCACATAAATGTATAGAGAGAAAAAGGTTTATATATAGAATAAACAAATCGGAGTTTCGGTGGCGGCGTTTCCTTTAGAAATACCGAATAGAAAAATATTCATGCAAAAAAAGATTCATAACAAAAAGACATCTTGAATAGACGGCTTCATTTAGAAATATAGTATATGTATTTAACTTGTTTGATGTTATCCAGAGATAATTGTTTTTTTAAGAAAACATTGGTTATGGATTTTAAAATTACATTACTTGTTAGTGCTACTTTGATATTAGTTACTTACGTTAACAATAGACAATATGTCAATCAGCTTCCTGACTTTTGGGACAATGTGATATTTACATATTTATTGATTACACTATTATTGTTTAGTATTCTTAAATATTATATTACTTTAATGTTTTCGTTTATTAAAAAAAAATATCAAAAACAGTTTTAAGAATTAAAGCAATTAAGTTCGCAAAGAAATTATTTTTTTGCATTAACTCTCCGTTATTGTATTTTCAAGAAATATATCTCAGTTATCGCCTGTGTAATGCAATATCTTTATTCTATTTTATTGAAACACAGCTTGGTCTGTCAGCTCCAGGCAGTAGAAATGAGAAAATATTAAAATTAAATGAATCAAATCCAAAAACAAATATTTTAGCACTAACTGAGATTGACGAGCGATATGCTTTCTTACGGTGTTTGTTATGTATGTAAATGCAATGATATTGTAAATAATTGTTAAGAAACCTGTGCTACATAAAGTCAGTTTGTAAACACACCAAGCGTTGTCCATATTTCAAGAAAATAGAACGACATTGGATTACACAGACCATAGCTGCAATATGTTTCTTGAATATACAATAAACGCAGGGTTAATAAAATAAATAATTTCTTTGCGAACTTAATTGCTTCAAGAATTTTATAAGTAACCTTAAAATTATTTTTGGCAATTTTTTAATACATAAAAAGTTGATAGTAATGCAATATTTAAGAATATTAATCAACAATAATAATTAATACATCAATAATTGTGTAATCAATAAATCTATGAAAATCACACTTTGCCGAAACTAAGGAGACTTATTGATTGTCTATTGCTAAAGTTATACTTGCGCGCATAAATCGAACTAAGTGACTAATATCAAAGCAGCACTAACAAGTAATGTAATTTTAAAATCCCATCAGCATATGTTTTCTTAAAAAGAATTATCTCTGGATAACATCAAACAAGTTAAATACGTATACTATATTTCTAAATGAAGCCGTCTGTCTATTCAAGAGGCCTTTTTGTTAATTGTTACCTATTTTTTTGCATATTTTCGTATTCGGTATCTTTAAAGAAAATGCCGGCGCCGAAACTCCAATGTGTTTATTCAGTGTATAAACCTTTTTTTTTTCTCTATACATTTATATTTTTGTTTAAAGCTGCATTTACACCCAAGAAATTTTAAAATTCTGGATTGCTGGTGTCCCGATTTTTCCTGCGAGAAGTGTACGTATAAAGTCGCCTACACTTTAACGTCGTGAATGGCATCATGATGTTATTGATTGCCGTAGAAATAAGTAATTTAATTTAAAAGATAACTTTTACTTACCAAAAGTTGCGTTACACACTTTCCTAACAATAGCAATTTGGCCGTCACTTGGACTATTCCCATTCCTCCTCCTGTCACCGTCCCGTTTACCACCTTTCTTCCTGGGTTCTTTCTTCCTCAACATCGGCGTCCTATAAACGGTATAACTGTAGGAGCCGTCACTTTTCAAAAACAAGAAATATTCCTTCATCTTCCGTATGTTGGCTTTGACTAGACGGGATTCGTGTCTCGGTTCGCAGTTCTGCGATCTCCTGCTGTAGATGAACGTGAGTCGTATCGTCTCCGAGTTTCCGGGCTCCTTGCTCTTGAACACCTCGATTATTTTAAACGTAACACTGTAGTTCGCGTTCACGGTTCGGTTCAGGCTCATGCTTTCCGCCCTGGCCAACATCACCGTGTCGGCTATGTAAGCGTTCCTGGCAAGATCCTGCTTTTGGCAATGGTTGTTGGGCTTCCTTTTCCTCCTCTTCTGTCTGTGCTTCCTCCTGGCCGATCGTTGCAATCTGTTTACGATCGCGTGTGTCGGCCTCGGGAGTATTACGTCTGATGGTAGAATCTGCGAGGGCAAATCGGCCCTGGTAGTCGATAGTGACGTGGTAATCGCTTGGGGAAGGTTCGGTGGCGGTTCAAGGTTTCGATTTGTTTCGCTCTCGTTTTTCGCGTCAATTATACGTACGTCAATCCATGCTTTCGGGACGTTTCGATCAGATTCGATCAGTGCAGCTTGATCCAATCGTCGCAGCTTCCTAGCGTGTCTGATCTTATGTCTGGATCGTCTGTGCTTATCATCTAAATTCGTACGGTTCTTCTGTTTCGATTCTACGCTCCTCCTGTATCGCTGTTGGTGTCTTACGTTAGCGGCGACGTCGTCGTCCGTCGAGATGGCAACGAGTCTATCGAGAAAGAGATTGTTGGAACGTGATGCTAAACTACTTGAGGTATGAGAATTCCTTTTGCTAATGTCCGTCATCGCCAATCTATCTATGCGGAAACCAGAACAACTCAAAAACGCTACGATCACTAGTAATACAAAACATACACATTTTTCGTACGATAATTTACACATGTCTAGGTGATGTGTAATTTTTTCGAATGTTATTTCGCTTATCGGTCGCTTCTCGTGAGTCCAACGGTGAGTCTTTCACGGCGCCCTCTCGCTGCGAAACTTGATCACGTCGGCCACTTCCAAGTGGTGATGCCCAGTTCCAAGTTTCTCAAAATCCTGTGGACTCGTCATCTTTCACGGATGACCAAGTTATGTCCAAGCGAACAATACGAGCGATGCTCACATTGTTGCGTACAAGCTGCCTTATAAGAGACTCCTCATCGTTGTTGTTATTTCTAGTAGTACTACTACAACTGCCGCTGTATCCCGATTGCTCTTCTTCTTCTCCTTCTGGCTGTTCAATGCTGCGATCCTCGACTTCGATTTTGTTACAGTTACTCTCTATCATTAAGAATATTTATCTGCGATTCTTTCCCGTATTTGTGTGTTAATCCACATATAAATAAGTTAATTTACGACGACAACGATTAAGTTACAAGACAACAGAAAAAAATAATATCTTGGTATACACGGTAAATCGATAAATTGTTAATATCTGTCACACAAACAACTGATTAATACAAAATATTCCTGTTAGATACGTAAATTGAGATTATTAATTTAATAATTAGAGCAAATGTCACACAGAACAACAGGCGGGAACTATTCGAACGTCCGAATTGCGGAAATTTAGAATTAAAAAAAAAAAATGAGAGCGCACTTTTGAATTTTACAAAACGCTACTAAAATACTACTAATATTACTACAATCGCCGCTGCGCCAGCGTGCACACTCGATGTAATAGACCGGGTTTATAGACAGACTCACTCGGTCGGCTGTGCAACCGTGCGATGCTCGCGGAAAGGAAGTTCAAACCGCACTGAGACGAGTCCTCTTCATAGCATCTGGTGGCGGACGCCCAAATCAACTCTCAGATTACTCGATGTGAAGATAGACGTTGGTTCCAATAAGAACGTCGCGACGCTTTTTATTTTCTCGTTCGCGCTGTTTTATTTTCAAACGGGCTCAGCCGAACTACTCGCGCGATGCGGTGCGCACCTTCTCTATTGCTTTTTTTTTCTTATTTGGCTTGTCGGTCGTCGTTGCTGTTGAGTCAGTTGTCTGGTGCGCTTATCAGTCGATATTGCAACTATTAAATTCACACATAATTCCCATTACTATTATTTAATTAAGTGCGACATCTTTTTAAGATCTAATTAGCAGATGAAACAGCATTCCTTAATTTATGGCTTTGGATATAATGCGTGCGAAAAGTATCGAACAAAACACAGTTATTTGTACAGTACCTTACGAAGATAGATATCAATTTTAGTAACTTTCTTGATCAAAATGTAAATATTTGATATTTTTTTTATTTTAATTTAATTAATTTTCATCTTACTTTTTTAAAACTATAATTTAATTAATCTTCAGGATAATGTTCCCAAAAATAATTGAATAATACTTACCTTTTTCTTTTAAATCGAAATTAATAACAAATTGTAATCTTTGAAATCGAAATCTATTTTCAATTAAAACAGTAAAACATAAAATCGTATCTTGGAACCCATTGAATGTGGTTAGTGAAAGTGTACATAAAGTAAAGGTCCTTAGATTCATAAATGGTGTTTAATATCAGGTCTTAAAAACGTCAAATGTGGGACATCCTCTCAGATGCTGTTCCCAAAATATTTTACTTTTGAATGTTTGTCTTTGACTTTTTGTTTCTGTAATTTCGTTAACTTCACACAAACGCGAGTCTACGGTAAATCGGCCAGCCATCAGTTGTTAGTATGTTTGCGCCCAAGTAAGGGAAACCATGGAAAAGTCTTATTTTGAGAGTAGGATCTGGGAGGAAATTTCAGACCTTGTTACTGAAAGCCGGCAAGTAATTATCTTTCTGGATTTGGAAGAGGCAGCCTACATGTCCCCTCAATTTTGACAGCCATGGCGTCTTCAGGCAGCTGCTCCGTTTTTCATACATAATGAATTTTTGAAATCGAAACAGGATAGACCAGCGTAGTGACCTAAAACAAACAAAACAACAGCAGTGCCTATTCTATTACTTAACGATAACTTAATCCTGATTATTCTAACCGATAGTAATTAAATTAAAGATTTATATTTTAAATATTTTTTATACACCACAACCATGCTAAAAACTCTAATTTAACACTAATTCACAACAAGCATTAATCTATAAATACGTACTATCTCACTAACTATCTAAATATGCCATAATCTATCCAACTCTTTAGAACCATTCCCACCATTCGACTGGCTCATTATCTTTAACATCTACTTCGCGTCACGCAGGCAAATTTAACCCGTTAACTAACACCCAAACTTCCGTACGCGTCCGCCACTTATCAGTGACTGGACATTCAAATAAAACATGCCCGCCTGCATCCACCCCACCACAGTCACAATGCGAATCATTAACTTGCCCAATTTTACATAAATATGATTTAAAATTAGCGTAATCCGTTATTAAGTCTACCGCCTGATACGATAAATTAACCCTCATTTCCTAAAGCGTGTAACGCTAATGATAAATTTCCCAGTCCACCTCATATTTAAAACACTATCCTATCTACTCCGCCAATCATTATCCAGTGTATCCCTAAACGCTTTTTTAACTACGCTAGCCGAAATTAAACCTTTTACAATTATCTCACTATCCCTTCTAGACAGGCAGTTAATACACACAGGAGAAGAAATTGTTAAACCAATGAAACATTCATCGACCCATGCAAGCGATTGTTTAGATGTGGGGGAAGAACTATTTATTTCTATCAAATAACTTACTTTGTGAGTACAAAGTATTCGGTAAATTGATACGGTATTTGTTTTAAAAGAATTTTTCACGAATGCGGCTGATATTTATTTATTCAGAAGTGCTTTCTTATTTTTCAGCAGTTTGATACTATTTTTAAGAGAATATTTTAGTTCAGGGTCTGAGTATTATTTATTTTAGTTTTCCATTGATTTTAACTTCGAATGCGGCTTGGTATTCTTTTCAGAAGAATAATTCAGTTTCTACAGAACTGCTGTTATTCCTTCGTGTTACGTACGCTGTAAAAAGGCACCCATATAATCACCGTAAATTTACATAAAAAATTAAAGGATATTACTGTGGAAATTAATATAACATTAAAAGAAAAGTATACATACATTGAGTTTCGAAGTATAATTACAATTTAATTGTATTGTTACCTTAAAACACTCTCATTACTGGAAATTTTAATAATTATAAAAATACTATAAATTGACAAACTTAATGGGTAAAATTACATACCGCTTTAAACCGATTAGGATGTGCTGCATTATATTTCAGCTTAAACCAGGGAACGTTACAAAATAAATATGTAATTAAAGTAACTACTCACAGAGAAGTAATTTCTAAAAACAAGTCAGAATTTATCAACCGAAGTACCTCTCGTTCTTATATATAAGCAAATAATAATTTCTTGGGCGAAGAAAATTAGTTTCTCAATATCCCAAGAAATTAATTTCTTGGTCGAAGAAATTTTATGTCCTTAAGCATGAGAAAGTCAGTTATGTACCTGTTTTAAGATGGAAAACATTTGTGACAAATAAATTTTGCTTTGAAATTAGTGGAATTTTAAGAAAATAATTTATTGTATTTAAGTACACCTATTTACTTAAATCTAATATATTCTCTAAAATGAAGAAAATACTATCTTACATTTAGTAATTTTTTTAAAAAAAGATAGATGTACTTGGCAATACAAAACGTTTTTCTGTGTGTAGTTCAAAATGTGAATTATGTCAAAACTTAGATTAGATGTGGCTTGCAACATTATATATTTTCGAAATAGAACAATCAAACCCAAAAAGGAGCAGAGTTTACTCGAATTCCCAGTATGAATGGATATCACGTGGTATTACCACTGTGGTAACTCGTGCAGTATTCAGTATTGCACAAATATTTTTGGAATGCAGATCCTCGACGGCTGAAAAGGTATGTAATTCCAAATTTTCTGATACAAATAATAAACTTTCATAATTTATCTATTACAGTAATAATAAATTAAACTACATAAAATGTAACATTAGCTTTAATATATGGATATTGTACATATATTTTATTTAATTGTACGTTTGATTTTTATTGTAATGTCATGCATTATCTTTTAAAAGGCAAATAGCACACATTTAACTGCGTTATAGAATATATAGAATCTTATTGTTATTGCATGTTTACAAATACTAAAATAGTTGTGGAAGTTATATAAACCACGCATTTCTTTCTGCTTGCGTATTCAAAATGAACATTGTTACATATATGATTCTGCTTTGGACAGAGCATCACGGAGGCTGAGTTGGAGCATTTAAGAACAATAGCGCCATGAACAATTATTACACGAGAAAGGTAGTAATGCAAATATAGTATAGTATATCATTTATAACTATAATATTTTTTTGTTTATAGATTTGGACAATTGCTCTATATGCATAGGAAAACCATGATTTTCAACCACATAGATAATATTCAGTTCCATGAAATTTTTTCTGTTTTCATTATAATTTTAGTTTAATGTAAACAAAAATCTGTATATTAAAAGTATACCCAGAAAAAGGTTCGTGAAATGAAAATAAAAAATTTGGAAAAATTGTAGCATTAACAAATTACCTGCGACATAGTCGATTTTGGATTTTATCTAGATTTATATTTATGGAATAAATATTACGTTTGGAATACACTTTTTCATAAATTTCGTTTTCTAGTTCCCGGTGTATAGAAGGTACATACATGCATACAGGCTACTGTAACGCTTTCGATTTGTGGTTGAAAAAGGGCTTTATACTTTATTTCAAACGAGCTCTTGAAATAGTTGTAAAGCTGTTCCTGCATAAGTGTCGTTTTCTAGTTTTTGTTTTTGTTTTTAGAGAAACGAAAAACTCTATCGAAAAAGGCAGTATCACCGAAATATATGTGTACGTAATTGTTAGAGGTTGCTTTAAAATATAGCATAAGACAAATTATAAAATGCCATTAAATTTCTTCCACTAATTCAGTGCTATGCTAAACTCAAATTTGCAGTGATTAATCTTGTACACGTTACCTACGATTATCAATGTAAAGTTCATTTGAATGTAGTGTTTGAAATAGTTTTGAAACTTACATATATATGAACTTGTAATGCTACAGTCTGCAATTTTAACACCCCTTATAATAATACAACTGTGAAAAATGAATCTTACTTTGTGTTTTGCTTTTACACAAATTATATTTGTAAAGTTACAACACGTTCAAAATTTTACAAACCGTAACTGTAACGAAATACATGCTGCTCGTATTATTACATGCTGTAAGTATATTAAGTATACTATACTACCAGTAATATTAAAAGAGACCGTAATTTTACAGTGATAATTGTGAGTTGCCCATGATTATCACTGTAAACTTTTCTTACAGTGTATTAACAGAGTGTGTTTAATGCGTTGCGGACTCTGGATAATTCTTCATCCATTTTTTGTTTTCTTGTACTATAATATTATTTAGTTTTTAAACGCATTAAGATACTTCGCAAATGATTAATTAAGCATGCCATCAACATTTACTTACGCAATGTGTCGCACCTCTTACGTTATTGTCATGCATTTTCTTCAATAAGCACACAGCTTCCATAGAACGCCTGTTGGGTACTAGAATCGCATCCCGTACTAACAGTTATTAGTTTTGCTCTTTTTGCTCCTTTCCGTTGTAACGCAGAACGCAAGAAAAATGAGTATATGTAAATTGCCTCCCCACAGGTAGTAGGAAAAAGGTTCAGATTTAATTGGTCTCATAAATAGGTAAACTGCCTCCCAAACCTTTTTGATCGTAAGCTCCAGCCATTATTGTTTTATTATTTATCACCGGGGCCCAATTTACACATGTATATCAGGTAGCTAAAAATTTTGGAGGCAATTTAAGATTGTTAGTAGTTGCTCTTTATCTCGGAGGCAATTTACATATACCCAAGAAAAAATATGATGTAACGCACAAATGATACAACGCAAATTTTGCGTCGTGACGCAAAAATTACAAGCTTAAAAAACACAATAATAGCTTACGTTATGACTGCGACTATATTCATGACAAACTTACGCGTCTTCAGCAAAAAATCCACTTCCACTGATGATTTAAGATTTTCAACGCAAACAGTTACTTGTGTGATGAAGCAATATGAATGAAAAGAACAACCATTTTGCGTATAACTTCTTTCCGCAACACAAATAGAAGACAAAATCTCTACAGGGCATGTCCGCGCGTTTTGCGTTCCAATACAAAGTGACAAAAATAACAAAGCTAGTATCTGTAAGTATATTAATTGGCAACTGCGTCGATATTTTACATTACTAGTAGGATTCAAGCACTGTTGTGGCCAGCAGTGTATATTAGCATCGGAAAGTGTAAATAGTGTTAGTCTTTATTCTGCAAATGTCTCCATTCTTTTCAATACTTTGCCAAACAAACTGTTTTTGGATAATTTTATAGATTCTCAAAGTATCTGTGTTTCATACAGTTGCAGGGTAAATAATCAAAGTAGTTACCATCGACTTAGATCTATCGGCGTTTTTGAGGTTCTCTATTAGCATTTCTTTTTTATTTAGCAAAAAAAAATATCAGCAATCATTATTTCAAAAAGCATATCAGTCCTAATCTGATTTCCATCTAAAACATACAAGTTAAACACAAATTTCTGTGGTCAGTGACCATACTATACACCGCTTGATCAACACGTGAGGATGTCCAAAAGAACCATCAGAGTAATGAGAACTAGGACATTTAGGAAACAAGAGTACACGTAAAGAATAATTTCCAGTGATAATCACGGGCAACTCTGTTACCTACAATTATTACTGTAAAATTACAGTCTGTTATAATATTACTGGTAGTATAGTATACTTAATAGACTGCCTGTGATAATACGAGCAGTATGTGTTTCGTTACAGTTAAGATTTGTAAAATTTTGTACGTGTTGTAACTTTACAAGTATAATTTGTATAAACGCAAAACACAAAGTAAGATTCCTTTTCACAGTTGTATTATTACAAGTTGTGTTACATTTGCAGACTGCAGCATTACAAGATCATATGTAAGTTTTAAAACAATTTCAGATATTACATTTAAATGTAACTTTGCAGTGATAATCGTGACTAACTTTGTTACCCACGGTCATCACTCTAATTGAACAAGATTAATCACTGCAAATTTGAATTTAGCATAGTACCGAATTAGTGGACGAAATTTAAAGGGACTTTATAATTTGTCTTATGCTATATTTTAAAGCAACCTGCAACAGTTACATATCTCGGTGATAATGCATTTCTTAACGGAGATTTTAATTTTTCTAAAGACAAAAACAAAAACCAGAAAAAGGCACTTATGCCGGAACAGCTACAACTACTTCAAGAGCTCGTTTAAAATAATGTATAAAGATCTTTTTCTACCACAAATCCAAAGCGTAAAGGTAGCCACAGTAGCAATATAGCGAATATTTGATTTATTCCATATACATATGTGTCTTTTACACACCGAGAACTAGAAAACAAAATTTATAAAAAAAATATTTCAAACATAATATTTATTTACAATTCATAGTACAATAATAAATTCCATAAATAAATTAACACTGTCGCAGGTAATTTATTAATCCTACAATTTTTCCAGATTTTTTATTTGCATTTCACGGACCATTTTCTGGGTGTACTTTTAATATATATCATTGCAAAAATTCAAAAAGTGTAGAACATTTTTGTTTACATTAAAGTAAAGTTGTAATGAAAACAGAATAATTTTCATAGGACCGAATATTGTTTAGGTGGTTGAAAATCGTCGTTGTCCTATGCAATTGTCCAGATTTATAAACAAAAAAATATATTCAGGTTATAAATGATTCACCTACCATATTTGCATTACTATCTTTCTCGTGTAATAATTGTACATGGCGCTATTGTCCTTAAATGCTCCAACTTAGCCTCTTTGCTCTCTCCAAAGCAGAATCATATATGTAACAATGTTCATTTTGAATAGAGAAGCAGAAAAAATATGTGGTTTTCATAACTTACACAACTATTTTAGTATTTGTAAACATGCAATAGCAATAAAATTCTATATCTATAACGAATTACGATAAAAATCAAACGTACAATTAATAAAATATATATACAATATACATATATTTAAAACTAATGTTAAATTTTAAGCAGTTTAATTTATTATTACTGTAATAGATTAATTATAAAAGTTTTTTATTTGTATCAGAGAATTTGAATTTACATACCTTTTTAGGCGTCGAGGATCTACGTCCCAAAACATTTGTGCAATAGTGAATACTGCACGTGTTATCACAGTGGTGATACCACATGATATCTATTCATACTGGGGATTCGAGTAAACACTACTCCTCTTTGGGTTTAATCGTTCTCTTTTAAAAATATGTAATGTTGCAAACTACATCTAATCTTAGTACATAACATTGACACAATTCACATGTTTAATTAGTTACGTTAATGACATATTTATTTTATTTTACATATTTAAGGTTCCGGGGTTTAAGCTGAAATATAATGCAGTGCACCATAATCTTTAATGTAATTTTACCTATTAAGTTTGTCAATTTACAGTGATTATATAAGTACCCTTTACAGTGTACGATGTGGCTTGATTTCCGGCATGTGACAAGATTACGAAGATAAAGCAGCATTTCGATTTCTGGTAACAGGAGGTTAGAATTTGCTGCTCAAATGCTTCCATAAAAATGTTTACAATAGCAACAGAAAGTGAGGAACCCATGGCACTCGAAACTTACGTATTCCTAATAACAGCAATGGAATTGGAAATAGGTTGAAATACAGCATTTCCACACATTTCCATCAAATCAGCGAAGTTTACCGGTTAGATGTTGAGAGCTGGTATTTTACGTATTTGCCAGATGATTTATATATATAGGAACTTTGTAAATACAACTAAAATAAATTATGAGGCTCCACTCACTGTACACACTCACAGTCTGTGAATGTTTAAAATTTTAAACAAAGAAATCACTATCGCCAGTGTAGATTGTTTGGGAGGTATTTAGAAAATTTATGGTAATGGCGATAGGACGCAACGGAACGTTGGATTTGTGAATTTTGGGGCAATTTTGGGGTGTAGTTTAGAGGTAATAAAATCATTAGGTGATGAAATCTTGCAAAATTAGGAAGGAACTGATGAGACTTTTGCATTTGATGTTGGAACGTACAATACGTATTGTAAGATTAAGTTTTAGATGTGCAGCCATCTTAGAGTACATTAGGTTTATTTTCCGATATTCCATAGGAATACCTACAGGAAATGCAGATTTTATTTTCTAAGAAATTATTATATTTTTCAGGAAAGAAAAAAAGTGTTACCCCTTTCATTTAAAATTTGTTCATCAACTGAATAAGTTGGAAATACAACAATAATCCAGGAACAACCTTTGTTTCTGGATTATTGTAGTACCTCATATGTCGTGCACCGAAACATTATCATTTTAGATTACTCAAGTAAATAAGCTTGGCATCTTAAAATACTTGATTTTTTTTCGTAGCGCAGTAACAACCATAATGACCAACCATTAATCCATGAGAGTAATTTTCGCATTACTATTAACACTTTATGACTTATCAACTTCTCTTTGTACACTGTGGGTTTAAAACGTTTGGATATGTTAATATATTATATATTTTTAAGTTTATAGCAAATTTGGAGGTACAATAGAATTCGTAAATGTATTCTTAATTTCTAAACACAATCTGAATATCAATTATTTTATATTGTTGTGGGTTGACAGTTCTAATTACATAAAACCCTTAAATGCAAACAACAATTTTGCATTCCTATCAGATAAGGTAGGCGCCAGTTCATTATCTCCAAGTTGAATTTCGATATACCGTCATAATTTTGTGTGTACATGTGTGCATTCGTTTTATTTTCCCCGTTACTAAGTTAAAATTCTCCTTTTTTGTTGCAGATAACAGCGACTAATTGAGGTTCCTAGAAAACATAAAAGGAAATTTTTAAATTCGACTAAACAGAGGGAAGGAAAAATTATTATTGACGCTCATACACCATGTATACAAAAATACTAATTTCGAAGCAGTACTTGACGATATTTATTTTATTGGTTTACTACAACAGATATCGGCATCAGTATAAAAGGTATTTTTAAGTGAGCTATATACATTCAATATTGTTTTTCAATTTTTCAAAACTTTAGATATATGTATTCCATGAAAGATAAGTCAACGTCATAATATAGTAGATATCAATACAATACCTAACGTAAATATTACACCTAACATGCAAAATTACATATGGCTAGTCACACAATAATATACACTTCTGCGTTGTGGATTGTAAATGTCTTCTGTAATTTACGTGGAGTAGGTAAGTAAAATTAAACTCATGACGTAATATTCTTGACGGTGGTTTAGTAGAGGTAGTTAGTGTTTAAATCCGACGTTTCGTCAGAGTGCAGTTTTTCATGTAAGTATGCTTTGTAATAATATCTATACAAATATATTGGCATTTACTTTATACTTGGAACGTATTCGTACAGATTATTGTAAACCCACACTTGGGGTTTTCTATGGTTGGGGCATGACATTAAATAACCAATGTTTTGCACTGAGAAAAAAGATTTTAATAAAATTATTATTAAATAAATTTGCCTGCTTTTATTGCTAAATATATCTTTTCATTCTCTCGTACATGCTGTATCTTACCAATAATATTACTTCCACACATGGTTCTTTCTAGGCTAATCTCTTCAATCTCATCTCTTTCGCATATACACACGCCAAAAGTGTCTATAGTATTAATTTATGCTGTATTTGTAGATGACGTTGGAAACAGCAAGACTATCAGTAATTGTGATAGCTTAGTGCTATTTTTAAAGTACAAATGCTTTCTGTGGAATGCTGTGGGACATTATTGGAACAAATCTTTTGAATCGCGTCAGAAATTTTTGATTTTACACGAAATACATAATAACTTAGAAAAGTTCCCATGTCCTACTATACATGATGGTTGTACATTACTATAAAGCGACTTCGACAAAATTTGTCCTGAGAAAAGTAGCAACTTTTTTCAATTCTGATGGGAATTATTAGGGAAAACAAAAATGCTTTAGTCACAGAAAAAGCTTGTCAACGTTGTTTTAAGAAATGATATAAACAAACAATTTGTAAAATGTTATTATTATTTTACTAGCAGTATTTTTTTCTCCTTTACTTAACCATTACGGTTAGAGATATGAAACAACTTTCTTTGTCATATTGCGGTATTAGTATTTTATTTTGGAGTTTATGATTTTAAAAACAAATTATCTATATCTACTGGACACCACACACCAAAATATTATTGAAATATTAATAAATACTAACAATACATTTTTTTTTAGAATCCTGCAGATCTTCATCAAATCATTGAGAGGAAAAAGAAAGCACATGTTAGAAAAAAGAGAAAACTAAAAAAACGCTGCAGCCTGTTACAGTATTTTGCAATGTGTAAAACATAATTTATTTTGTACTAAACATTACTTTCAATAAATCATGAAATAGCTTTCATATAACTTTATTTTATACAAAATAATTTGCCCATATACCCTTTCACAGAAAAGTTAATAATAACAACCCAAGTTTATCACATGTGTTTTAGAAATATTTTGTCCTACTTGTTCTCAATAAATGTGTGATAAGTACCTGCCTGTTATAAAAGCAAAAATTGTGAGTAAATATGAATATGAATAAAGTAACAAAGAAACTGATATAAAATGCAGGTATATTGCAATTACAAAAAACTCTTCAATAATCACCTCTAGTGTTAACTTCTTCCGCGCTTTGTTCTACAAAATGTACGACGTTAAGCTTTTCATAGTGCTCATAGTCTTCATAAAAGTAGTTTAGGTATCCTGACGAAGCTGACAGATCTATGGACTGTTTGTGAAATTGATATATAGGACCCATATAAATAAGGAGAAATTATTGTTAAATTAATAGGTAAGTGCATTAAAAGTGAATAAAAGTTATTGTTAAATTGATTTCACATTTAATGTAACACTTAATACAAAGTATTTTAGAATTAAAAAAATATTTAACTTGGTTTAAAACAATTGGATAGTAATTTGAACAATAAGGAAATGTTAAGTTGAGTATTTATGTTTTAACACAAAATATATTTAATCTTAATTCTATTCCAATAATTAATATATTTTTATGAAATATATAATGAATTTCCAACCAAAGTAAATGTAATTATTATTTTATGTACATACCTGCTTGTAAATTTCTGTAATATATCCGTAATCAAAGGGAATCCTCCTTCCTAATTGATGTTATTTACCATCGGGCTAAAAGTATATAGAAGACACGTCAAGATTTTTCAACATTAGTAGAAATTGCTATATTAACATACTTTGGTACCTTTTCTTTTTTGGTATTGTAGGTATTTCGCTGTTTTCAAGGACCTGGATTTCCTGAAATCGGTATTGTACTTTTGATGTGGATCCGTTTCTGCAACGTTTTTGGTTTGTCACTGCGAGGAAACTCCATTTTGAAATACTTTGGGGTGTATTCAAGCTGATGTTTGAGGTATTTTGTCTAGTTCATGTTTAAACTTCTGTGTAAACAAGTATTTAGCATTTCGAAAATTTTGAGGTTAATCTGTACATTTGTAAAAGACAGTTTAAATTGAAAATTTTAGTATCTATAGATTGGTAGGCATGGTTGGTGAATTCGTCCTATATTTAGCGGGCGATTTAAAAGTTGTTTTGATATTTAAATTGGAATTTAAGAATCCAAAATGTACTGGATAGTAGTTGACATTTCATTTAAATATTGCTAATAAGCGTACTCAACTTGACTAAGAGTTCTCATACTCTTTAAATGTTTTTGATGTAGTATTGAATAATAAATTATGCATGTACTTAATATTTACACTGTTTTTATTAATATAAAAGCATCCAACATAAAAATGATTAAAATTAGACTATAAATTTAATTTTTAATGTAGTAATAGTCTAATAATATGCAAGTTATTGATATAGAAGGAAAAACATGTGCAGCCACTACGGCAACCTTCCTACTCTGATAAAAAATATAAACAAATAGAAATAATCATTGCTTAATAAGGATGGAGATTACTAATTCGAAACACATGTATAAGGTCTAGGTCTTACTTAATATTTCTGAAAAATAAGAGAATTGCTCAAATTTATCAACAATTAGTGTGGACAATATTTTGTAAGTTGTGTTTGGCAATGTTGGATCTCTCTACTTATTAGTTATTTGTTTTTGACTTTTTCATGTACGGTTACAATTTGTACAACCTCTTAATTCAGCAGCATCTTCTCTTTTGTCCATTTTTTTGTCACTTACATTTTTTTTTGCAGTACTTCTCTTCCATAATTAATAAATTCTGCACTAATATTATCTTTTCTCAGGACCTCACCATTTCGGCTTCTGTTGATAATTTCCTTTGCCTTCTTGCTTGTTGGAGTCTTTTTCGTTTGTGATATTTATTTCGTTTCCGTCTTTTCAATTTTTATGTGGTTGCTTTAGCCATAAGTTGTTGCCTAAAGTACTGCCTGAAGCGTTGCTTGCGGATAACGGATATTTATCATACAGTAAGCCAAGATATCTAAGCCAGTTTGCTCTATATTTTAATGTGTGAATTTCTACTTTTACTAATTCCACTTTGTTTAGATGTTTATGCTTCTAATTGCTATTACCTATCGCTTATCTGTTATTTACTTAATAACTTGGATATTCCTAAATTATACACAATTTGTTAATTAAAGATGGGATATTCTATTCCATAGAATACGTATTAATTGTTATGAGAACTTCTACGTTGGAAAATTGAAATTTCTGGGCAATAGATTTACATCTGATGGTGCGTTTTTTCAACCCCATATTAACCACGAACTGTGAAGAACGAAAACAGCAAGTCACCGTCGCGTCGGTCCGTATGGTGTCAAATAAGCACCACAATAATTTCCGTTTTACCGTCGTTGTATCCGGTTCATATTATCTCAGACGATTCCAAATTAATTTTAATTTAACGTAAGCTACGCTGTTGCTTTTGCAATGTGTGGGGGAGTCGAGTTTATTTCGTGTCTACAAATAAGGTTAAGTAGAAATTAATAGATTGTCATTTTAAATGTGTGAAAATGCTTATAGCAATAAGAGTTATGTAAAATAAGCAGTTTGTTATTAATTTGGAGGGAATATAATCGACACCTTATTTCTAATCTAATTTATGTAATTTGAAATAGCTTTTTCGGGAGGGATTTGTTATATTTCCTACCTAATTTTTTTTGTGAATTTATTATACCTAATATAATTTTGTTATGTTCTAGGGAAAAAAATGTAATAAAACAAGACTAATACAAGATGAAATTAAAAGTATTAAAGGGAATGTTGTTAAAAGAAAAATAAGGAAATGTAGCTAAATATAACGAGATCAAAAGAAAATTATAGTTTTCAAGATCTAAAAAACCCAATTCATACACCGAGAGAAATAGATTGCACTCATTAATATAAATATATTATGCTTTACTATATTTTATAGCTCCCATAGGGACAATCATATATTATATTACCGCTGAAAATATTTGTATAATAAATTTCTGTTAATGGTGTTTATTAACTCGTATAGTAGAGACAGTGTATGTGCGTGTATTGTACTTTCTGTAATGTAACATTTTACTGTGTGCAATATGTGATGCTTAAACTTACTATAAAATCTTGTAATGCTTATAATGCTATTTTGTATTAAGGTAATAGTATTTAAAATAGTGCATAATAAGTAATAATATCGTATGCTAACGCTATGCATTTATACTTACCTATAATGTAAAGTACACTAAAAAATTTCTAGTAAAATTACATGTAAAATCCTTGGTAACAAAGTTGCCTACAGGTAAATTTTATGTCATCTAGCAAATTTCACATGCTGATGTATTTTTCAAGATTGTACTGTAAAATTCGTATGTAATATTTATATGAACTGTATATTTACCGAACGCTGAAGTAATTTCCAGATGTATTTTTGCAAATAAAGCAAGTAAAAATACTAAAGGGTGGAATATCGCATGTATAAATATACATTGTACGGTAAATTGTTTTACAAGTATAATTCAATATTACTGCCAAGGCTGTATTTTAAATTACACCTGTAAAAGAAATTACCGTAAAATATGTATTTATACATTGTACGGTAAATTCTTTTACATGTGTAATTTAATATTACAGCTTATTATGTTTTGCAGCGTAATACGCCTTAAATTAACTTTCTATTTAAACTAGCCAACGATTCCAATATACATTTGGTAACATGGTAATCACAGCTTACTTTAAATAACAATCTAATTTAAAGCACTTTGCACAACATGCAAAACGTTCAATAATATGAATAAAACTAAGAATGGGTGAACAGGTATTTTATTATTAAACTAAACACTGAGAAGATACCAAAGTATAAACTCAACGCAATGATGTTTTTCATTAAACAAAGGAGAGAAGAACATTTGAAATTGTCTTTTGAAACGTTCAAAAGCCTAGTCTGTGTAGCTATTATATTATTACTAGAATTTCGTTTGTGTTATAATCTAAAGCAAAATTTGATCTTAATGATAATGCATTAATAATATTGTTAGGTATTATTGTATTTAAAATATTGGTACGTGTGTTATTTGTCAAACTGAAAACCATGAATATTTAGAAAATAGAATAAAAGAATATAAATATATCAAAAATCTTACAATCTTCAAAAAACATGAAATAAATTAAAATCATGCATCTGATTTTAACGATATAACAATTTTAAATAAGGAACAACAAAAGCGAAACGTCGGCGTCATTGAACATTTCCATGTTTTTCTGAAGACATAAAATCTGAGAAAATAAAAAAAGATTAACATATTGCTGTGGACTGGCACTCCGGTTATTTGAACTCTATGGTGTTAATTTTCCAAGATCAAGCTTTGGCTTTTCCGCGCGCAAATTCTCACTGTAATTTAATATTTGTGTATTTTGCTAAGAATTTAGTAGTTTTGTTTGATGTATTTTATTGTTCAGTTAGTTAGTTTATTTTTTTTCCTTTATATGTTTAGCATTTGTTTTTCTTGTGTTAGGTCCTTCTTAAAAGGCTTATTCTATGATTTTTGCGGCTGACGCAGCGCCCGCAGTTGTTAGTTTGTATATACGCGTTGTAGGGCCTCTTTTAGGGCAGTGTCTGAATCATTGTCGCGAATGTAAGCATATGTAAATTTTGAGCTCTTTGCATCCATTTTTGCAATCTTTCATTTGTAAGGATTTGTTGTTTATTTTGTTATATTTGATCATTATTCAGACAACTCAGTTATTAATTGGTGTTATAATTTTGTGCACATTTATGTATAAGGCCCGTTAATAATTTGTTCTAGAAGTGGACGCGTTAAGAGTTTAAATTTTCCGTTTTTTTTTGTTAGTTTAAATTTATTGTTGTTAATCCCTCGGGTAGGTGAAGAGAACCTTAGTGCTTGTAATTTTAATTTCTTTTTGTTATTGATTTAATTCTCTAGTTTGCTTTGAATTTTTGAATTATGTGGATTTTTTGTGGTATAAGAAATTTCTTCTAGAACGAATCCACCATTTTGTTTGCTAAAGGATTTGCATTGTCCTTTTTAATTGTAAAAACGGGTTATTTTAATCCAAGACATTCAGTTTAAGGTTTTTTCCCCTGTTGATTGTAATTAATGTTTTTTTCTTCTTTCTTTTAAACAATAAATTTAATGATTGTAAATATCATTTTAAAATTACAGTTTTTTTTATTTTTGAATTAGCCATTTCAATTTTTGGGGATTATTACTTTTCATGAAAGTTACTCTGAGATCAAAGAATCTCGTGCGCCCTTTTAAATTCATATTTGCTGAGCTAGCTAAATCAATTTTGTCATTTTTAATTTCTTTAAACTTATATGCTTGTACAATCAGTTCACAGCAATATGTATATACATCGTTCAGATTCAAGTTGACAATTATTCAGGCTTTCGGCTTGGATGCGCTCGATATGAATTTTATATTTTCCTTGATATCTATAGTTTTACCCGAAAATTCAAGTAAAAACAAATAAATATAAAAGAACCCCATATTCTGTACAGTAAAATTAATAGTCCTTACTAGTGGACTATTAATTACTTTTAAAGTGTACTAAATACCCAAAAAAATTGTCAATTTTACATTTCTAAGTAAATTTTGATAGTAAACACAAAATTGTACATGTTGTTTCTTGTGTTTTCCTTTTGAATTTTTGTTACATCTTAAACTTACATGAAAACGCTATAAATTTTACCGACATCTCTTTTTCTATGTTAAATATCCTAGAAAAAAAAAAAACATGTAAAACAAAATTTATATAATTCATTGTGGTAAATTCACAATGTTATTACATGTAATATTCCTGATTTACCATGGCAAAATTACTGTAATTTTTTACAGTGTACTGTATACTTTTAAATTCCCATATCTTTGCTCCTTGAGTTATAATCTGTTACTTACGAAATATTATAATAGGTAATGCATTCATTGTGTCCTTATTTGATTAGAAAATTGAATAAAAACTCTAATCAGCCATTCTATTCACTTATTTTTATTATGTGTACGACATGTTTCAGCCTAGGCCATCGTCAGGCGTAACTGACAGGTGTAAATAAAACAAATAAATGACGCCTATAGTCAGAATTTAAAGTGAGTGAAATATTAAAATGGTAGGTATTGCAAAATTATTATTATTAATAAAATTGAATTTAATTTTAATTTTAAATTTGAGGGAAATATGTAAAATAAAATCAAAAGTTTTGTATTTAATGTAGCCATATCTACATGCCGTACATATAATAAAACTGATTGATTAGAACAGCTGATGAGTTTTTATTCAATTTTCCTTTAAGTAGTGGTTAATATTTACACCTATTTCATTATACTACTTCTATATGAAATGTAAAGGGAGAAACATTGGTATATTAACTAGATGTAAACATATATTGAAACGTATATTTAATATAATACAATACCCATACTTATTAACTTGCGACTGTTTGTGATTTACCTTAATTACCACGAGATATAATTGAGCCGATGATCAGTTAAACAAGCAAACGGAATTACCTACGCGCATAGGCAAATAACCCATCAACCAATCACATCACAAAATATAATTTTCATGTTTTCGAGTATAGATTTACCTAAAAATTCAAGTAAAACCTATTTTTTCACTAGTAAAATAGTACATTTAATGTGCAACAACTACCTGAAAAAAAACAGTCGGTTTTATATTCCTAAGTCAATTATAGTAGCAAACGCAAAACTGTACATACATATTTTTTTAGGCGTTCTTATGTTCTTAAGTTTATATGAGAAAGCTACAAATTTTACCCAAATCTCTTTTCCATGTTAATAAAATGGCCCAACAAACGCAAACTAAGCTACTGTAGTTTTTTTTTTGCAATTTACTGGTTAGCTCGTTCGATAAGGCTGTAAGTACACTTCATGAAAGGCATTAGATTTCTTGATAGCTATATACCAAAATTTGCCACCATTGTACGTACTTCTTACATATTATACTTGTCAAGGCTATAAGGCCTTGGACACATTTGGATACATTAATAAATGCTTTTCTTCTGGACGTTCTAAATATGGGAGTACAATTTTAATTAATAAATTCTGCATGTTACATGAATTTCTTTAGCGTTAGATAAATAACACTGTTAAAAAAAAAAAGATGATGCAATTACCATTATATGATTGATATGATTCAATATCGCTTCGTATGCTGATGAAGACTATATCGTATTTAACAATTTAATTAATGTTGTCATTTAAGATAATTTACAAGTGAATAAATCTATTCTCTTCTTTCGTATTCGATCATAATAGAGACTGGTTTAAAGTGAAGTAGTAAACTGCGACACACCTTGTATATATTAAAAGACTTATAAATGGAATGACAATTGTTCCCTGAAGTAATAAATCTAGAATCGTCGACCTTACGCGTATTATGACAAAAGGAATGATAAATGTCTCTCTTTTCGCACGGATCTCTACTACGAGATTCATGAATAAATCTGTCGGCATTTGATGGTGTCATTACTACTGGTACTATTTCTAAAAACTTGCGCGACTTGTGCCTGTTTAAGTATTTTAAAACATTTTTATCGTGACATCACTGGAAAATTGCAATGTTTCACGAGTATAAGTAATTATCTCTGTCTGAATGTTGATGAGCTCTACCCATGTCGGTATATTTCAAGTTCTACTCGCATGTGTAATTAATATTTTTAAAAGCGAACGTAATTCCGTTATTTTTGTAGTGTAGTCTAAAACGCTTCTTCCTCAAACGTAAAAAGTGTGCTGTATTCCATGGCTTCCTAAATTTAACATTGCCAATTATTTTGAATTTAGTTGGTAATTTATTATATAGTATTCAATAAATACAAACCTACACATTAACGAGTAAAACATAATTTTATGCTAGGTATCTTTGGCAACTTATGATTCTTGGTATACCTTTACTTACAATAATAAAATTTCATAAGCATTTATTCGCAGTGTCCCTATTAGGTACCTACATTTTTACAGTCAATTTACACAGAGTCCTAAAATTCCTTATTTAAGTTATAATCTATAGCTATAGGTATAACAAATGGTAATAGAAGCTTTGATCTTAAAAATTTTGATTTTCATCCAAATAAATATATTATTTCTCGTCTTTCTCACTTAAAATGAAAAATATGACAATCAGAGGCATCAGAGCTAGCAGTACAATCCGTATTTTTCCGTACTTCATTGAAACCATTGTCCAAAAGAAGTCATTGATTCATTTGATCTCTTCTTCCTTTTTTCCAGTAAATTCTAGTATTATTTTTGTTTGTCTATTTGGAAGCATTTGGACTGCTAAAATTGATCTCTACATAAGTTGTTAAGCTTTATTTACCGTTAAAAAATTATTCATATTATCATTTTGACAGTGTTCCTGTCTTTACTCATTGTCAGCTTTGAGTAAATTCAGGCCTTCGTTCCTTTAAGAACTCTTTGCTTGTTTGTTTCAGTTGCCAGCCACTTCCTGAACTACTTAAATATTCATTCATTGGGCTCATGCGCTTTTTAATTTTAATAAATCGAATCCACGCTAATGTTAATTTCTTTTGGGTGCCCATCTCATACGCGCTAGTCAGTTTTAGAGTCGTACAGTAATTCGACTCCATTTACTGAAGTGTCTTTCTCCGTCCTTCGTATATGGTATTTCAACCTGATACTTCCATATAGGCTGATTTTCTGAATCGTGGTATCACTTGGCATCCCATAGGGATCTCAAGTTCGTCTAGTAGTTTTAGTTGGTCAGCACAGTACGATTTACTTATCGGTACTTGAATGCGCATAAATCTGTATATTGTAGACGTAGCAGTTCCTTGGATATAAATAAGTAGCGGTGGATGGTTTAGAATTACTTCCATTACAATGATAAGGGTCGATCTCACCCGTGGCACGCAGACAAGCATGCTTTTGTACAATACTTAGCGTATTGGCCACTCTTGCCTGCTGCAAATTTTGGGCACCATTCTACTATTCCGTATGTTATCATAAGTCTAATTACCCTTGAGTATAACAATTTGGAGGGCAAGACACCAATTTCTTCCACACAACCTCCCGCACCTGCCCAGGATAATAATGGTCTTGTTGGTTGTTTTCTGGATATGTTGGTTCCCCGTCAGTCTTTGATTAAATCATACTCCGAGATATTTCATCCCTTTCACATATTGAATTCTTTCACCTGCTATCACTCGTGGTTGTAAGCCTTCCAGCATTCCTTTTCTTGTGAACGTGGCAATTTGTGTGTTCTGAGTATTGACTGATAGCGCTCTCGTTTGGACAATTATTGAACGTATTTAGAGCGGTTGCACACATTCTGCTATTACCTTTGAAAACCTCCCTCTAACAACAATTGTCAAGATAGTAAGCATACCCTAGGCGATAAAGCTCTTTCTGGTCACTTTCCACATTAGTTCGTCTATCAAGGGAGCTCACAGTACAGGAAACAAAAGGAGTATTCTCTTCTCACCATGGACTCGACGGTGTTCACTTCAATTGTCGATGTAATTATACTTCTTTTCAGGCTTTTCTATTCTCTGCAAAAGCCGGTGTAACAGTTTTTCTTGTGGTAGTATTATTAAAGACACGGTGAATGTCAAGGAATGTCGTCAATAATTAACTACTTAATTCATTTAATTTAATCAATATTTAAAACCATTTCAAATGTATGTAAAATACCGTAGGAATTCTGTCTACAACAACGTGCATGTCTGGTTGCATAATCCACATGTCAAACGTGAATTGTTATTTATAACTATTATAATAAGCCATACTAAAGCAAAATGCTATTTATTTTTATATTATACCATTATTTAGCTGTATTATTGTAAGTGTAAAGTTTGGAATGTTTGTGTTCCGGGTATTTACATATATATTTCTTATGGCCCGATGCTTGATTTCAATGGCGTGTTCCCCTTCCTTTAGAGAGAATAACGATCATCTAACTGCTGTTTTAGTCTCTGGTTAAATATCAGTTCTTTGTTATACAGTCGACGCCAAATAGAAATTTCGAATTCATCCATTCTTTGATTACGAGACAAGTCAGTAGTGTTAGTGGCTGCCCAGATGCTTTTTAATGTCCAGAATCAGTAATATATCAGTTCCACATTTTTTTTATCCAAAAATGTTTCCTTATAAATCCACACCATTTTAAATTCCCATTATCTGTAACGACCTTTGGATAATCTGCACGATCAATTTCTTAAAAAGAAATCCTGATCAGAGCTCCATTATTTATGACCGAGTTGGACTCCAATCGTCTAAGACCTGGACTTGTATCTCTGCATTTATACTGTAACCAGATATTTCTTAAACGACCTAAAACAAATAGGAGAATATTAGTTAGATTTCAGTAAGGGAGACTTGGGCTGGTTGTGACAAGGATAGGTAGTTACAACGGTAACTGGGGCTAAACAGAGAATGCTATATCAACGTTGGAAAGTGGCAAATGATCACTTCACCATCGGCCGATCATTTGCCACTTCCTGAGGTTAATAGAGCGTCCTCTTTTTAGCCACAGTTGTCGCTGTAATTACCTACCCTGTCACAACAAGCCCACCTTACCCTATTCTGTTTTATGATCTTTTTATTTTCATTACGTTCCTCTTTGACGTGCCACATTTATTAAGCAATTTGAGTGTGATGTGTGTAAAAACCATCAGATGTCTTGATTTTTTTCATATGTTCTAAGACGGTGTTTCTTATGTTGTTTATTGATATTGTGGCCACTGCATTTTTATTAGTTATTGTATGTATGTGTTTATCCCATTTTAAGTTATTTTGTATGAAAGTTACTTGTAGGTGTTGGTTGTTAAAAATTATTTTAAAATCAGTCGAATGCTATTTTTTTTTTCTTTCTGAAAGACCATATATTCTCGTTAATTGCTAATAATTTGTAAAGGCTATAAATTATCGTCAAGATATTGCAAATCTAGCTAATAATTCAATTAATTCATGCTAATCATTCAATAATAATTCAAATATAAAAGATTCATTTAGTTAATTTTAAGATCTTAACAATTGTGCACAAACAAAAACAGCAGCAAAATATCTATTAAGTTTATTCTAAATTGGCTTTGGTTTTTTTATTTTAAAAATTTTCACAAAACCGGAAAAATAAAGCAGATACAAAACGGAAATAAAAAATAAAAGTTGTATATATGTATATATACAACCAAAATTATCATTACATGTACCCTGCCCGACAAAATTAATGTCACCGTCCGCTGTGAATTTTCGTATTTTCCAATCTGATTTTTATAATTGCCAAGTGCTTTACACGTGGGTACCCCAATAAGCCAGCTACCTGCATAAGTCGATGGCAACCGGACGCGCGCTCGTTCAAATGATGATCAGTTTTTTACAACATTAATTTTGTCGGGCAGTGTACATTAGGTTTGTCACCTTAATACGTTTTCGGCGAGGACAAACTTGGGGGAAGGGGATATCAGGGTAAGATTACTAAATCAGTGGCATTATCAAATGATCAATCATTCCTCATTCATTCAGTATTAGGACCATTTTTGTATATTATGTATATCCTATTCGTATCCCTAATGTAATAACTTTTTTTTGTTCCATACAAATCAGCCTTTTACTAGGATTTCTCTTGCACCACGAGAACAAGAGAACACAGTTTTGAAACGATGACAATCCTAGTGTAGATATATAACACATTATAAAAATATTTTAGCTGTTCCGCAATCCAAAAAATAATAACATAATAACTTTTACAAATACTTCACTACTATTAGTAACTTTTCTAAAATGATTATAAATTCTGATATGCAAAGTCAGGTATTTTACACAAAAGGAATGTAAAACCACAACTTCTTGCAGTGCAGTTGAATAAACAATATTACACTAACCTAGTCAAGTCATATATGATTCTATAAATATAGTACCTAACCTATTGCCTAAATAATAATTTCAGTAACGTTCCAAATTAAAACGTAGGTAGCATTGGATTGGGTTAATCAATATCTAAAAGGTATTAGTTATTATCTATATGTATTTCATTTTACTAAGAATTCCAAGTATGTATTTTTTACATATAAAGTAATCTAGTTTCACAGATAAAAATATATTAACATATCTGGGAAACAATAATAAGTATTTCATTCTCAAACATACGGCTTATCTAATAAACTCAATTTATGTGTGTTAATAATAGCACACAAATTGATATTCCTTATGCAAGTTGGCGACAGCTATATTTGCACTTTTTAGAGATAGTAGGGGATTCCCTATTAGTTATAGTCAACCAAACTTTAATTAAAATTATTCCCAGAAAACGAGGTTTTTGGTTGCGAAATGGAATTTAATTAAATAAATATCGGAGTAAAGTCGAATTCGACTTAAATATAGACATAATATGCCGCCGATGTACGCCGCAGTGCAACCACACACGAATTAATAAACACGTCAGTGTAATTAAAGAACACCCAAACAAATTTAAAAGAAATTAAAAATAAAACGTTGTGATGTTTGGCTTGGCAATACACAAAAAGTCAGTAGCTTGTCAGGCATTAAATATAGGCAAATAATGTAAAATAGTAAAAGTTTCTGTGAAGCATGTCTACGCAGATGTAACATCTAGTACCTACTGAACAACTTTCAGATATTAGCGAACATATTTTTTTCTATTAAATAGAATACAAAGAAAACATTTTTTGCGTTTAGTACAACACCAGGAAGAGAACGGATAGAAAAATTTGAAAAGGTGGAATTTCCACAAAGGCTGAATAGTTTTTGATAGTTTGCTTCAGAGTGAACTTTTAGACCGACTTTTTTTGTTTTTTCATTAATGAATTTTTGTTACTGTAGTTTTTTTTTTTTCAATTTAGAGTATTTAAAATGCTCAGTTGTCAGTGTAAAAGCATGACAATAATAGATTTTTTCAATGTTAGTGTCTATATACATTCTTTTCAGGGGTGTGAGTATCGAAAATAAATGTATTTTGAGTTCCTTTACAACGGATACAATATATTTTTCGACATCAAACACATAATTGTGGTTCTCCTAAACGAATATTTGCAAAACGTTGAAAATGAAGTCACCTCTAATCATAACTGTATTATATGTTTTTTTTTTTTATTTTATATGTGATAGAGTTGAGTCTACTTCCAATGAAAATGTAAAATAAAGTAAAATATTCAGTACTTTTTTACTTTATGTAATTTACTGCCAGTACTATGCCTAAAATGTACTGGACGCTTATACTTGTTCGGAAAAGAAAGAAGTAGTTAAAACATACTTCAAGTACTTTTATTTATTCAAAGTATTTCAAAGAAATGGAGGTCAACTGAATGTCAACTCTATACCAAAGCGCTGATAGGGGATGGGGATGTTAGTTTTTCTGATAACCTACTCAGGCGCAGTAAGAAACAGTTAAACCATTATGGTTGGTTACTGGACACTGTCCTGAAAGAAGCATCTAACAACACAAGGCCGGGTAAGCGAACGGCGGATGTAAGAAGATGCCGAAACTATAGGAGGGAAACGAGTTTACATGTAATCTGCACATGTGAGGACTGAAGGCACTCAGGCAGAAATATTTCGGGAGAGATCTATTGGAGCCCTCGAAGGTTCTCAAGTTTCCACTGGGCAAGGTACTGGGCTTTATAGAGAACACCAAGCTGCTCAAGTAAAACTAAGAAACTTAATAGGGATGGTACAATGAGCACCTAGCTCAAGTGCCCGGACATTAAGTGCCCACTCTAACTTTAATGAACAAACTAATCCACTGTTGCCTTCTTCAGCTCCTGCGGAATGCTTTTGCACAAACTATAAATGCTCCTAGAAGACATTTGAGCGAAAGAGAGAAATTTTGAGAAACTTGTATTGCTCAAAAGCAATGCATGTGTTTAAAATAACCTGTTGTTGGTATTTTGGCTTTTCCGTTTTGTTTGAGTTTTATGTACTTACTTGTAGTTTGTAGTTAGTGAAGTTATATGTTGTGTTGTCTTTCACTAATTAAAAATTGATTTATTACAAAAACTTGTTTTAATTCGAATGAAGATCCACGTTTGCAAATTAAGCGCCTCATTCTCTCGGTAATTCCAATAATGTATTAATAAGTTAAAATCAAGAATTATGCAGTCTGTTTAAAATGCTCAAAATTATGTTCTGCTTACTGGTTGCAGAACACTGAAAATATATTTTACTAACTACATTATGGTACAGCAAGTATTTAAATAGATTTAAATAAAAATGCTGGAATAGCTCAAAAGTATTTGAACTACATTCGCTTATTAAATTATTGAATTATTATAAAAGTACTTAGAGTACATTAATTTACTCCAAATATTCATCACTTAGTCTAATAGTTAAAATATTCAAATTCGTTAGAATAATTGTCCTGATTTGGTACCTGCACTGGTGTAATTGCACAGCACAGGGACTGCTTCATTGGAGATCATTGTGGGCCTTCCCTCGCTGGAGCTTTATGTGAGAGTGGAGGCAGTTAATGCGATCCTTAAACTAAAAGCCAACAACCTGCGGCATCCCAACTTTAGGGTGGGAGGGCACACTTATACTACGGGTACGATACTGGACGGGCTCTTGCTGCAAATGCCCACGGACAGCATGGCACCAGAAATTCTCTCATGAAAGGTGAAAATCTCCATACCGACAGAGGTCAGGCAGTAGTGAGATCACTGCTATTGATAAATGGTTAACGATGGATCCAATCCAGCTAGGGCACAGGAGCTGGTATTTGTGGGCCCAGCCATAATCAAAGGATATCCCTAAACCTGGCGAAGCATACAACGGTCTTCCAGGCAGAGGTATTCGCGCTTGCAGCTTGTGCAAAAATGATTGCAAAAGGGTGCTACATAAGGAAAAAATAAATATAATGACTGACAGCCAGGCTGTCATCAAGACAGTCTTGAACCCGTAACTAGGTCAAAATAGTTAGAGACTGAACAATCTCCAATGCATGGCCGGACTACATGGTGTCTCTGATTTGGGGCCAGACAATTAGGATATAAAGGCATTAATAGCCGACGAACTAGCCAAGGAGAGCAACTAAAAGGCACTTCATGGGTCCAGAGCACGTATAGTGGATCGAATGCTAGATCTCTGATGACCTACCTCAGGCAGGTATGGGGCAAAAAGAAGCTAGAACCATTACTGGGCTGGTAGCTGGACCGTCCCCTGAAAAAGCATCTATACAAATAGGCCGCGAAACAAACCGTGGCTTCAGAAGATGCGAAACTACAGGAGGAACGAGTTTACATGTAATTGCAATGTGAGGAATTGAAGTACTCAGGCAGGCAAATATTTCGGGCGAGATCTATTGCAGCCTCGAAATTTCAAGTTTCCCTGAGCAAGACACTGGGCTTTAATAGGAACCAAGCTGTCGAGTGGAAATAAGATTAATTAGGGATGGTACATGAGCACCTAGCTCAAGGCGCCCGGTTTAGGTGCCGCATCCTTAATTAATGAATGAATGAATGGTACCTGCGAAGTAGTGCATTTCACCAGTGCAGATTCAGAAAGTACCAACCCAAAGTCAGACTCTTGGATGAGACTGAATGTTGATTGTGTTTGGTGGACAAAGAGACAATTGAGTGCATTTTCTGCCATTGTCCTGCCGTCCCGAGAAACAGTTATTTCATCTTTAGAAAGGTTGATCTTTTTCTAAACAACCTGAAAACAATCTCATTCAATAAGTTTCTGACCTTACTTAAGGGACTACAGTTTGATATTAGTCATAGCCCGAGAAGTGCGTATTAAATTGCAAGAACTACACTACCAAGTGGCAGATATGCAGAATTAGGCACATTAATATTGTACAATATTGGAAGGCAACCTTTTAGAAATGACATCAGATTGACATGATTGCCACATAAGTCTTTTTAACGGAAATTTTGAGGTGGAGGCTCGGATAAGCTAGAATCAATTCAACTACAGAGACAGGTACGAAGAATTGAACTGTTTTACAGACGGATGCAACAACCGAAAACAGGACTGCAGCTGGAAATATATTGATCACCCTTCCACTAGGAAAAGCACTAAATCTAACAATAAACAATATCAATGTAAAAATTGTGTTGTAGTTTAGTGTTTTCTGTACACTACGTAATACAAGTCGACTGTGTCTGTTAGTTGCCATTCAATTCTCATATGAAATTGACTTAATTCGAGGAAACACACAGGCGCTTAAAAATAGACAACATTTAGTGAACGCACTATCCGACTAGAGCGGTTGTATTTTGGGAAAAAATAACTTATCGTTTCTTACAACGCGATATTTTCTACATTAAAACAAGTCACATCGTCCCAAGTACAGCCTTCCTGCGCTCCCAACCACCGCCACTCTGATGGTTCCTTCTTCGTGTATTCAAAAATAACTCGGAAACAACTACTTCGTATTTATTTATCCGTATATCGGAATCGCTATACCTGGTCCGAAAACGTGACCATCTATGCGCTCTCGCGTACGGGAATTGTGTGAATCTGTTTTTGTAGTTTATAATACGGGTGCACATCAAAGGAGTTACGCGCAATACTAAATAATCCGGAATAATTCTTTGTATAGGAGTTTGCGTAATAATTTACAGTCGCCGCGTAAGTTTACGCCAGGAGAAACAAAACACACATTAAATTGGAAACCGAGCTTTATAATTGCCAGCGGCTCTTTCAAGTAATTAGTTGATACTAATTTTAGATAGGGCACTGCTTGTATTGCATTTAACCAATTTAAGCACGATCTCATTAACACTAAGCTTGTACTTCATATATGCAACAGATTTGCAGTTCTTACTGACCTTTAAGTACGAGAGCTGTCTTTTTAGTATTGCATATAGAGCTGGAGTAAAACAGTAGATACCTTTAAAGACTTTATTGTGTTCGAAAGTATTTACATGAACTAACACGTGGTTTCGCGGTCGTTGCCAATACTGTGCTTTATGCTGAGCTTCTGGGCTTGAATCGCCTCCTGGAGCTTTTTCTAGCCGACGTTTCTTCTACATTCGTAAGAGACATCTTCAGAGCTACTGCTACTGCTGTGAAACTGAAAAACTAATAAACGGGGATGGGTTTATATGACAGTTACGGATCAGTGGAGGGACTTTCAGGTGTTGTGTAGGAGACAACTGTCTCCACAGTTCAAGTTATGGGAATGTTTGTAATAGCATGAAATGCGCTAAACACCAGGAGATTCAAAAGAATTACGATCCTTGACAGGAAAGGAGTCTGAAAGTTTAGAGTTAGGTTTAAAAACGGTTTTGGTGTTGTAGTTGGAAAGGATTTTTCCTAGTAGTATAATATTTTGCATGAAGATTAATGCGCTTAGCATGCTCTCGAACCAACTCTGGAACTAGTTATTCCACTCGTTCGTTGGTACAGTCAAACGCTTTTTAAGGAATAGATCGCATCTTTTAGTGACTAAAATGGTCCGTTCCTGATTTTCGAGAAAGCAGAGAGATTATTGGGACATAGGTCGGCACTGTAGGGAGGATGGTTTAACAATTCGACGTACTGCATTGTCTTGATGCAGGATGATTCGCCATTCGAAGTTGGTTTTTCGAAGCTAAGTAACAGTTCGTTGATCTTGCAGAGAAACTGCATGATCGGCTTTTGAGACAAATGTCGCCACCACCCTTTGGATATACTGCGAGAACCGATGATTTGTCGGCTTTTCTTCACCTTGGAACCCTTAAACAGAGGATTGGCGTTTATTTTCGAGTTAATGTGAATAAATTCATTTATTCGATTTATCACCACTGATGATGTTGTGCACGTCTATAAAGTTTCCTGCCTTGAAACGGTCTGGAGTTATTTGACACCAGTTGACCGTAGCTTCTTTCAATTATTCGTCAGTTCAGCTCACGCAACAGATATAGTTTCCACCGAAAATATTTTTTTTACACAAAATGTAAAATTTTCTGAATTGAGTTCCTTAATCTCACAATATATCACATATCGATAATCCTTGATGAGTTTATGCACAATATCGATCTTTTCCTAGGTGACTGACATGTTTTAGGACCTGCTCTTGGATCGTCACTAAGACTCATTCGTCCATGTTTGAATTCTTCATACTAAGGAGTGAGTAAGTTAGATGTCGTACTTCACTGCCGATAACAGAAAGCCACAAGATAATTGTTGCAACGAAAAAGTTGTAAAAAATTACAGCACTGATATTTTGTCTGTTTAATTTAATTGTTCGAATAACCTGTGGACTTTCAGAATTTACAACATTAAATGTATCGCACTGAAACTTTGGATTAAGGTTAACTAAAGATGTAGGTTCATTTTTACTGGTGACATTTGATTAGTGGCGTTTGGTTCCTTTCCAAATCGAGATCAGTGTTGGTGATCAAATATATATTCACCTGCTGCCTGTATTTTTTGTTCCCATTGCCAAGTTTTACAGGAGGTAAGTTAAACCAGCCGTAATTATAATAGAGAAGAATAGATTTTTTTCGTATATTTCAGGAAATTTTACGCAAAAGTTCTACTTATTTATCCGCAACCTCTTCTACCGTCAGTGTAGAGCTAATAATTTTTCTCCATTTCTTTATGTCCTTAGCTTCACTTTCCGCTTGCGTCCAGCTTAATCCTTTCTTTTTTAGTATTTCTGCCACTTCGTCATTCCATCTCCTTCTTGGCATTCCTCTTCTTCTCTTTTTCCCAATCTCTGTTTCCCATACTACTTTCGCTGTTCTGTTTTGTCTATTCGAACAACGTGTCCGAACCACCTCAGTTTTCTTGTTACATTCATCACTTTCAGTTCACTTCTTATTATTTCACTTTTAATTTTATCTAGTTTAGTCACTCCTGCAATTTTCCGTAGAATTTTCATTTCAGAAGCTGTTATTTTTTGTTTTAACACTGTTAGTTAGGACCCATGATTCACTTTCATATGTGAGCATAGGAACGAAGGAAAAATTCTTATTTTTTGGCTTATTTCCTTTTTATTAAAAAATTATCTATATAGAATTCTGTACAATGCACTCACTTTACTTAATCTACTTGTTATTTCCCCTTTCGTTCGAGTCAGCAATTGTTCTTAGGTATTTTAATTTTCTCACGCTTCCTATTTGTTTTCCCTGTCTTTGGAGTTGTATGTCTTCTGTCCGATTAGCTATCTCCATTACTTTGGTCTTTTCTATATTTATTTGTAGTACGTATTTTCCTATTGCTATTCCTATTTGCCCCATTTTTCCATTTTGTTTTGTAGTTCTTCTTTACTATTAGCAACTATTAGTAAGTCATCGGCGTAGATCACTCATGTATAAATACCGGTCTATGCTTTCTCTGTCCTATATGGGTTCCTCTCGTCCTGGTGTTTACCCTTTTGGATATTTCATTCACCACGATTATAAAGAGCAGTGGTCTCAGAATTCCTCCCAGTCTGACCCCTGTGAATGTTGTAAAACTTTCAGTTGTTCTGCTTCCTACCCTTACTCTATTATCTATTTCCTGTATAGACTTTTGACTATTTCAAAGTTTTACGTTTAAAGGTTCTAATATTTCATAAATTATCAAGACAGCTATGTATATATATGTATACAAAGTCCCTATTAATAATATATGTAGAGTTTTGTACTGCAGTCAATGCTGTTTTAAAAGTATTGTGTCGCATTTAGCTAAGAAATACTTGATTTTATTTTTATTAAAAAGTTAATATGCAAACGTCAAAAATTTAAATGTTAAAATGAACTACGAATGACTAATAAATTCAGTGAACTCGTTAAATTTGAACCACTTCATTTAAAATAAGAAAGTTGATATCAACACTCTGTATAGTAGATATGCTATAAAGCTGAAGGTATTTTTTTTAAATATTCTACTCTAACTACTTTGAATTCAACCCAAGTGTTGAATAAAATTCAAATATTTGTTTTTTTTTCTTTTCAGTATTATAACACGCAACGAAAGCCGTAATTCTTAGGTTTTCGCAATATTTTCAAGTAACTTTTGAAATTAATAGAATTGTTTCCTTTTATAAACAGGAAAACACTAAATTAATTGGAATTATGAAAATAATTTGATACTTCTTAAGCTTTTTCTGCATTGTTCCTTTGCATTTCAATCGATTTAACTAATTTTTAATAATAATGGGACTTATATTTCCTGTGTTATTAACTTTTTTAAAATTGTCTTTAACTTTATCTAGTAAACTTTTGTTGCTAATAGTAAATGTAATATTTTAAAGTAGTAGAATACATTATTATGCAAGTGTGATGAATAGAGAAATAATTAAACAAGCGATTTGTAAAATCTTTATCGAAAAATTTCTTTCCAACGGTTTATTTTTGTAGGTGTACAATTGTTTTTTGTAAAATATTAAAAACAATGCCAGAAGAATGTGGCTTTTTGAGAACTGGCGGAACCGATTCATAGCTACAGTCCTGAATTTGAGCAGATTTTTATGTAGAGTAACATTTCTATCGAGATAACTTCATTTGTGGTGATCTTCGGTCTACCCAATCTTTGACACCGTATTTTCAAAACGATCACATGCTTCATGTTCAGTGGCTTTTAGTTTTCCTTGTTTTCTTGCCGAAACTCAGCATTAAATAAAACTCGAACTTCTCTAGTGGTCACCGTATATGATTAAAAGAGTGATAGGTTTCTAATAATAAAGTTAAAGTTAATATAACTAATAGCGGTTGGAAGTTTCAATAATTTTTTTTGAATATTTAATAGCTTTCATAGTATTAAGGTCGCTCAAATTATATCAGTTTATTGCTTTTTTTTCGTTATCAGATAAGTGTAACATTAAAACAG
>RXPK01002596.1:0-56544 GCA_004143645.1 Protaetia brevitarsis | reverse complement strand
CAAGAATGTCTGTTCGAATAGTCATTTCTATTAATATTGCGTTGTACGAAAGTGTAATTACAAATAAATACATAAACCATTTTGGTTAGTCAATGAATTTGACATTAATCTCATTTAGAGCCAGCTACAAACACGCAAGATAGGACTACTTAGTCTGTTAACAAAAAGTCGTTCATATCTCAAAATCTATTAAAGATAGGTATAGGAATGCTGATATAAAGTGATAGGGGATGTTATTTACTTCTTAATTCCGAATTAAAATACAGGGTGTTCTATTTTAAAAAAAGAATACTTAGTCTGTTTAACAAAAAGTCCCTCATATCTCAAAATCTATTAAAGATAGGTATAGGGAATGCTGATATAAAATGATAGGGGATGATATTTACTTCCTAATTCCGAATTAAAATACAGGATGTTCCATTTTAAAAAAATGAGCTTTCTGCATTTGAAAATATGTCACTTTGTTCCTCAGTTTGAACACCCTGTATGTTAGAATGTAAAAGTGTGCTTACCGTTTCTTAGAGTTATATCTACATTCATAACATAGCAAATTTGGGGTCTTACTTGCAGTATTAACCGAGATATTAATTTCTCAATGATGCAATGATTATGACTAAAAAAAAGAGAAACTTAAATAACTCAAAAACGGCAACATGTAGCTATAGGAATAGCTAATGAAAACTGACGTATTTATCGTTGTAGAATCCAAAAATGAATAAAAAATCATATCATTCTATTTAAAATAGCAAAGTTGACATCCATTTCCGGTCAACCGGAAGTGATATTTTGTTAAGGTATTTTACATTTATAGTTCCAATCGAACAGATACTGGGTGCCAAAATCTCAAATATAAGTAAATAATAGAACATCATAAACTTTTTAATGAACCAGTATCGTCGAATAGCTGTATCAGCAGCACCTTAACGTGCATTTACTCAAATGTGGCAACACTGCGTAAAACATCAACACTCGAGTGTTTGATAGCCACTCAATTACAGACTTATGAAATATACGATGTAGGCAAATTGTTGTGAACTCCTTTTGTGTGAATATGACTTAAATGTAATTTTCAGTGGCGGCTCGTGAGTTACGAAAGGGGGTGGGCACAAAATAAGAACTTGCCTATTTTTTGTACATAAAATCCATTCTCCTATTTTTCATGCTGGAAAAGACGTCTATGACTTTGTTGTAAAAATGCGTTCAGTCGAATCTCTGACATTAGTGCCTTCTCAGAAAAGTTTTAATGCGTGTGAGGGTGGGAAAAACATCGTTCACATACTGTTGCGACATGGGGGGTTGTTACAATTAATATCCAACAGTTTATATGCTTTCCTCTAAAACTTTTGTTTTTGTTGTGTGTTATGAACACTAAAAATGTGCAAAACACCAACTTACACCTATGTCACACGTCCTCCGCGCTTCATAAAATTACTGAAAGTTTCCTTTTCAATTTTACGCTGTCCAACATAGGATAAGATTCACATTTTTTTTTTATACACATAATTAACCGACGCAAAATATTGGCGGATTTTTTTCCACATCTTCGTTGTTAATCTTAATTTTATGTCGCAAATAAGCACTGTCTGACTATTCACGTATTCCTTTTTGCCTAGAACATTAAAATCCACGCATGCATTCGTGTGAGAAACGGAATTTTCGTGTTTCTTTGCCTTCTCTGGCACTCGGGAAATCGTCAATGAAAACTTGGGTACATAAGAACGCCGTCAATTGGCTACATATTTGTTTCCAGATTAGGCGCCATTTAAATTTAATCATTATCATTTGTATTTTATACGTCCTGTCAGCTTTCTCTATTGAAGTAACCACGATACCGCCATGATGTAATGAAAAACTTAACTGACGGTTTTTCTCCTGCTTTTAACCTACTTTTTTTTCTCCTATGTTATATTAAAGTATATACAACAGTAACTCTAACCAAACATTATTGACAGCACTGACAGCAAGAATCGGCCGAATATATAGTGACTTTGTACCTAACCGTTTACAGTTGAATCAGCTGGACCCTGATTCTGCATATTGTGTCCAAAGAAGTTCTTTCTCTCTAACACATTGGCGCAATGAATTGCGGTATTTTATATATCTAGTGACTTTACCAGAATCCGTTAAGTAGCGACATCTGTGTGATACTTGAGAACTACTTTTTTGACATGTCAAAATAATAGTAATGATCGGCACAGCTGATGTCAACCAGGTTTATATCGACTAAATGTAAGTAGTACAAAACTATGTAACTTAAATAAATAGCCAATAAAACGTTAAATATAATTTTAAAAAACCTAATAGTTCGGTATTTAACGAAGTATACAGATTAACCGCGATAATTTTGGGAAATATCAACTTCAGTACTTGTTAATAATATGACGTTATCTAAATTTAAATTGATATTTTGCCGTCACAATCTTGCCAACCGAATGGGCAGCAAATGCTTAGATATCGGATTTTAAGAAAAAAAAAAAAAATGACAGGCAGATATACTATTATTAGTATGAAATATAAACACATACTATGCGATTCAAAAAGATTGTCAATTTCGCTCCTATAGATAGTAACAGGGTGTAGATATATGCCGCGTGTTTGTAATGAAGGTTTGAACTAAGTCAGTGTTGGAACACAAGAAATAAACGGATCTGTCATAAATAAAGAAAACGTAATCTATATTTGGAAGTCGCATTATATAAACGACTATGGATTGGTGTTTCTGCTTTGTAAAAATGAAATGTAATTAATTTACTTTACTAAATTATGATTTTACAATTCAGTACTAACTGGTGTTTAACTAAATTTATTTATTACTTTAAATTATAACATACAATTAGTATAATTATTAAGTGACAAAATTGCATCTCTCAGTTCTTCTATGGTATGCATGCGGTTTTTATAGATCCTATTTTTTAGATAGCCAAACATGAAGTAATCTAATGGGGTTAGATCAGGCGATCTTGGTGACCGTCTTTGTGCTCTAACGACCCTGTCAGCAAAAAACTATTGAAGATATTGGCAGGTTTGTCGAGCAGTATGTGCTGGAGCATTATCGTGCTGAAAATAACCTGCTTCAAGCTCATTTTCTTGTAACTCTGCAATAAACAATTCCAACATCTGTTGGTAACGCTGGGCTGTTACAGTTTCCTCGAAGAAAATTGGCCCTATTATTCGTTGCCTGGACATAGCTAACCGAACTCCAACTTTTACGGGATAAAATTGCGTTTCTCGAAATTCGTGTGGATTTTCTGCAGACCAGATACGATAGTTTTGTGAATTGATATAGCCTGTTAGATAAAACCAGGCTTCATCCAAGAAAAATAATTTGTTTAGCAAGTCATCGTTCCTTAAATTGTTATTAAACCAATGACAATATTCTAATGGTAATAATTCCTGTACCGTAAGAAACTTTATAGGGATGAAAATGTAACTTTCTTTTGAAGCTCGTTGCGCTGAAGTGTATGATAAGCCTATAAAATTATAAAATGTAATAAACTATTTCACTTAAAGTTAATATTGATTTTTTACCTGTTTGTCGAGCTAATTACCACAGATAAATTCCCTTATTTTCTTACAGTATTCAGAAATACTATTATTGGTGATATTAGATGTAAATATAAACGGTTTGAAAAAAATTATAAGATAAATAATCGAAAGATACTACAACACGAAGCCAATGTCGCTAAATGTCAAGAAAATTCATTTAATGTATGAAATTGTATATAGCTAACTTCGCTCATTAAATTGTAATAAGCATAGATAAATTTTTCCGGAAAACAGTTTATTTATTACGACAATCATTTTGAAACTCATAGTACATGAGTAGTAAACGGGATTAAAAACTAACTTGTCATTCTGATTAGTAGGTACTGGATAGTGCATAAATGGGAAACACATATTTTATGTTTTATTTTGTTTGTTTATTTTCATATATTTATTTAATTTTTACTTAAATATATCTGAATTGATAGATATCTCCAATACTCGTTTCCAGGCATAGTTCGCCCATCTCATCTTAGACATTTCAAACAAACATCAGATAGAACAGACCACAAACTATCATCCGTCGAGCGCATTAGACAAGTTATCGATGTCAGTTACACAGTGAGGGAGCGGAGAGGGATATACGGGTACTTCACGTGCACGCCTCGATCTTTCTCGTATTCTTCGAACCGTGACGAAGAACTTACCAACAACATTCCCGCGCATTACCACTTGGCTACCTTGGCTTTCCCGCGCCGAACAAAGACCCCATCATGCAAGCCTCTAATATATACCTCTACGGCTACCTCTAAGCGAGCAACGGCGAGGCGAATAAGAAAAAAGGTAAAAAAAAAGGAGAGAATACCGAAGACACGACCCAAGTCAACAATGGCAGTTGCGGAAGACACTTATTAATAGATATGAAAAACGATTCTAATGTGATACGGCTCTTGATATGTTCGTGGGAATTGTTGTTTGTTGTGTTAACTGATAATGATGATTAAAGACGTGCATGTTTTTAGTATGACTCACACACTGCATCACCGTAATAGATATTCCATAGAAGTAGCTAAAGTACCTAGCTAATAGGACAATCCCATAGAAATAATATAGTTATCGTTTATTTATTAACATACATATGAATTTCTCAATATGTATAGAAATGGAATATGATTTTATGAATAAAGATTATTTTAATTTCTTAAATTTCAGATAATAATGTGCAGTTGCGTTAATAATTAATGTTTGTTCTAAGTATTCCTTGGGCGACAATATATCTTTAAATATTGATCGTTGTATATCACAACTCGTTAATGATACATAATTAAAATGTGGCAAAAGTAAGTACTTAATACCTTTCAATTAGAGTTTACATTAAAATAAAAAGAAAATAACTATAAAATAAAAAAAAATAAGAGATACAAAATGTGCGAAAGATAAAAACATAGAAAAAATAAACATGTGAAAAAAAGGTTTTAAAAGGTGAAAAAGATGGAAAAATTGCAAAATATAAAAAAGAGGTTCAAAATATACAAAAACTAAAAAAATTTAAAAAAATAGAAAAAAAAATTAAAACAAAAGAAAACTATCCGAAGCGTAATGCACATTTTATCAGTGGAAACTTCTCGAGTGAATAGACCGACTTAAAAAAACAATACTCTTCAAGGAACGCTTTCTAGAAGGATGCCCGACTTCTAGTTACTAATACTAAAGTTTGACACAATGGCGTCCTATCATGTTAATTAAATGTTCACTGGTAACTTTAACTTAAAAGAGAACGTATTGAATTTTAATTATGATTGGGTTTGGTCACCGCGTTAGAACGCATGAAAAAAGCATGCGATTTATTTAATAATTTCCATCAAGATCCAATAACACGATCTGTCGTTAGTAAAACTGTGAGAAGGTTTAACTTAACCGGAAATGTTAGAAATTTACCGAAAAGTGGACGAAAAAAAGTGGTGAGTAATGAAGTTATTTCTTAAGATAGTGCTATACATACATAGCCATTCGGGGTCATTTAAAATCTGTAGTTTACGCTAGACGACTGCATAATCTGGACGAGATAGATAGCATAATAAAAATTAGTATGACTCAAAAGGAAGTAAGATTCGATGGCAAAAATTTAAAAAATAGAAAAAAAAAAATTGAAAACAAAAGAAAACTATCCGAAGCGTAATGGACATTCTATAAGTGGAAACTTCTCGAGTGAATAGACCGACTTAAAAAACATTACTCTTCAAGGAACGCTTTCTAGAAGGATGCCCGACTTCTAGTTACTAATACTAAAGTTTGACACAATGGCGTCCTATCATGTTAATTAAATGTTCACTGGTAACTTTAACTTAAAAGAGAACGTATTGAATTTTAATTATGATTGGGTTTGGTCACCGCGTTAGAACGCATGAAAAAAGCATGCGATTTATTTAATAATTTCCATCAAGATCCAATAACACGATCTGTCGTTAGTAAAACTGTGAGAAGGTTTAACTTAACCGGAAATGTTAGAAATTTACCGAAAAGTGGACGAAAAAAAGTCGTGAGTAATGAAGTTATTTCTCAAGATAGTGCTATACATGCATAGCCAGCCATTCGGGGTCATTTAAAATCTGTAGTTTACGCTAGACGACTGCATAATCTGGACGAGATACATAGCATAATATAAATTATAGTATGACTCAAAAGGAAGTAAGATTAAATGGCAAAAATTTAAAAAATAGAAAAAAAATTGAAAACAAAAGAAAGCTATCCGAAGCGTAATGAAAATTCTATAAGCGGAAACTTCTCGAGTGAATAGACCGACTTAAAAAACAATATTCTTCAAGGAACGCATTTTAGAAGAATGCCTGACTTCTAGTTACTAATACTAAAGTTTGATACAATGGCGTTCTATCAAGTTAATTAAATGTTCATTGGTAATTTTAACTTAAAAGAGAACGTATTGAAGTTTAATTATGATTGGGTTTAGTGACCGCATTAGAACGCATGAAAAAAAGTATATTTATTTAATAATTTTCATCAAGATTGATATCCAATAAAAAAAGTCGTGAGTAATGAAGTTATATCTCAGGATAGCCCTTCGGGGTCATACAATATATCTTTTTCTTATTTTAATAAATCCAACTCAATAAACGATGTTCATTATTTTGTTTTTTTCAGTGTAATTTTACAAAATGTGCGGTCAAATATTTTATACGCATAAAAAGTCCCATTTTCCTATCTTTCTTGGTTTTTATGCTAAAGTTGCCAAAGCAATAATGGCGCACCCGGTACATTACTATTCCATAGGCGGGTCGGCAGTTCAACGGCAGCATGTGCGCAGCCAATTAACTGTACGCTCTACATCCGATATCGAAAACGGTTCTGTTTATTTTACTATGGCTGCTACGTCTTATGTTTTGGTATGCTATATATGTATGTATAACGCACAGGACAGAAAAGATTTGTAGTGCAGACGTATACACACACATGGATGATGAGGATGAATAGATGACTATTAAAGTAAAAGTGCTCTTTCACTTATGTTCTTATGTATGTACCGAGATTTATCGATAGCGGTTGTGTTACATATTTAAAATTTGAAAGCACAAGTTCGCGTAATATTAACGTAAAATACGCTAAATTAGCGCCTACTATAATATGTAACAATGAGTGAATCACATTTAATTCAACCCGATGCCTCGTCGCTAACATATTAGTTGGCCATCTACTCGATATATAATAAATCGGTGTTACGAAATCTGAGTCATACCTAAATTGGGAAAATCTATAATCAATGGCGTACATCATTTAGCGCGCGAGACGTCTTTATCCCAATCGGCGTATCTCGATTTATCCCAGAAACTTTCTTTAAAATATAAATAATTTCCGAAATTTCTATGAATTTTTACCCGTCCTAACGGGAGCCACTGCGACCCGAGACACGTCAAATCTCGCATATCTGGATCAATCTCGGTTGTCAAAATACCTCAACTTTCCGGATCATTGCTAAACTGAGGTGCCAGTTGGAGGTCGGGTTGATGTCGAAACGGCTTCTTACATGCCTCAGTTTTACAGTTCGAACCCTAAAATAGGGTAGAAACGCGTGATTTTTTTTTTGAAAATGATTCGATTTATTGAACGGTGTTTTACCGGTGTAGCCTATCATATTTGGACGAAATCTTTGAATGATACATGCGGCGAATGTCGGCTAAATCCTGCAAATTCCGTGCGACGTTTTCGGGAAAAAATAAGCGTTTAAGCCACGTGTAAAAAGTCAAAACGCCGTACGATAAATGTTATGAAGCTATACAATAAGAAAAGGAGATGGAAAATTGCAGAATAATTCGCAAAATATTGTCATTTGTGATGGAACTAATTTCCTAACCTGCAATATCATTTGGGTAACATTAAAAGCAATTTGAGGTAACTTTATTATACCTATGGGTCAATACTTTGGTTACTAGTAAAATAAGATTCGTAATAGATGCTCAGGTACGTTTGTGATTGTGATTATCCATTTTTTAGGTAGATTGTTGGGCAAGTTTCAAGATATTAAATGTCAAATCACAGGAATCCCATAGCGCCTAGTTTGTCGTGACGATTCCGGCTCAAAAGTATAGAATGATTGTTGGATTATTTTGGAAATAGCTATATACATGCTTCATATTATCGCTCTAACGCTAAAAAGTAGTGTAAAAGCGTTCTTTTTGTCTTCTTTTGTTTAGCTAGCCTGTCATGTCATTGCACCCAATACAATAACACATAGGTACATATCTTTTATAATAAACGAGAACTCCATGTTGGAAATGTTATCTGGGATACGTTGTATATTACTTCTATTCACAGGTTTACATGTCTTTTTAATGTACCAAATCACTTATGGTTATTTAATGAAGTTACTACATTAATGACATATAAATAAATTAATTAATTAAGTTCCAAGCAAGCCGTCATAACATTAAAAAAGAAATTCAAAAGGGCAAAAGTATGAAGGACTGACTCATTGGTCTTGCTTATTTCAGTTTAAAAAAATATATATATTTTTATATTTACAAGTACAGTAATCCCTCCATTTACGTGAATTCGCTTTAACGCGGTTGACAAATTTTGAATTTTAAATGTATTAAACGCCAGATGGCGCCTTGTTTCTGATTGAAAATTACAAAAACAGAAAACACTGCGTAAACTGAACTTAGAAATCCAAACTTGTTAGGCTTAGTAAAAGTTAGATATATATTACGTATGTATTTAAACATTCCGGTTTTTATCACACACATCCTTTCCATGGTTCCATTTATGCGCTATTTTTATGGAACCAATTACCCGCGTAAATGGAGGTATTACTGTATATTATTTGATTTCTTTTTTCTTGGTTTTTAGGTCTTTAATATTAAAACATGAATGAATACGACGACGACGTTTCGCTTTATTAAAAAGCTTTTTCAAGTAGATATATAAATAAATGTAGAAATTGTAAATTATAAATAAAATGTTTTTGTTTAATAAATGACAAAATTGTTGTGTTTACTATGATTTTGAATATATTATTGTTTTATTTAAAGATTGCATTTTAAAATAGGCTGTTTTGATTATTTGTTTTTAAATTTTGTTCTTTGTTTAAAATTGTTATGTTGTTGAAATCAAAGGTGTGATTTTGAGTTATTTCATGTTTTTTAAAGCTGTAAGATTTTTATTGTATTTGTGTCCTTTTATTCTATTTCCAAATATTGCATGGTTTCACCTATATATACACCATTACAATTTTGACAGTCTATTTTATAAACTACGTGTGATGTTTTACTTTTTTCAATTTTTGATTTTAATTTTGAATAGATTTGGTTTTGTAGTTTGTTTGTGTTTTGATAGGCAATTTTGTAATTATATGGTTTGAAAATTTGATCTATTTTTTCGGATAAATGTTTAACATAAGGAATTTTTATGAATTTTGTAATTGTTTGAGTATTATTTATATTTTTTGTCGATTTATTATAAAAAAGAAAAATTCTTTGTTTGAATATTTTGTTTATATGAGAATTTGGATAATATTGGATATTTTTTGCTTTGTTAATAGTGTCTGATCAAAAAACTGGACTTGTTAATTTTATTGCTCTGTCAGCTAAACCAATAAAAACACTAACTTTTTGAGATAAAGGTTGTGAAGACTTAAAATTTAGATAACGTCCAGACCATGTTGGTTTAGTATATCATTGAGTTAAAATTTTGTTATCATTGTTGATGAATTTGAGGTCTAAAAAGGTAATGCTATTGTTTTCTTCGATTTCAATTGTAAATTTTAATCTTGGATGAAAGGAATTAAAATGTTCAAGTAAAACTGGTATATTTTTTTCTTCTAAACGCGGTTATGCATCATCTACATATCTTTTGAAAAAAAAATTCGAAATTTATTTTATTTAAATTTTTCTTCTATATATTCTAAAACAATTTGTGCAATGATGCTAGAAATTGGTGAACCCATTGCACATCTAAAAATTTGTTTATAAAATTTATTTTTGTATTGGAAATATGTTTGTGTTAGTGTTAATTCTACTGCATTAAAGAATTCTGTGATAGGTATGTTTGTAAAATTTTCAAGTAATTGCCATTTTTTATGTATAATTTGTTTTGCTAGGTCTAATGGTGTATTTGTGTATAGCGATACTACATCTAAGGATATCATTTTAAAATTTGGTTTTAATTTAAGTTTGTCTATAAATTCTTTGAATTGCAGGAATCTTTTATATAGTAATCATTTTTGAACGCGATGTTTTTAAGGCAATTTGCTAAAAATTTTGATAATTTATAAAAAGGACTTTGTACATAAGAAACTATTGGTCGTAAAGGTATATTATTTTATCTTTATCTCAAAAAGTTAGTGTTATTATTAGTTTAGCTGACAGAGCAATAAAATTAACAAGTCCAGTTTTTCGATCAGATACTATTAACAAAGCAAAAAATATTCTAGAACAAAATAATTATCCAAATTCTCTTATAAACAAACAAAGAATTTTTCTTTTTTATAATAAATCAACAAAAAATATAAATAATACTTAAACAATTACAAAATTCATAAAAATTCCTTATGTTAAACATTTATCCGAAAAAATAAATCAAATTTTCAAACCGTATAATTACAAAATTGCCTATCAAAACACAAACAAACTACAAAACCAAATCTATTCAAAATTAAAATCAAAAATTGAAAAAAGTAAAACATCACACGTAGTTTATAAAATAGACTGTCAAAATTGTAATAGTGTATATATAGATGAAACCATGCAATATTTGGAAAATATAATATAATAAAAATCTTACAGCTTTAAAAAAAACATGAAATAACTCAAAATCATACCTTTGATTTCAACAACGTAACAATTTTAAACAAAGAACAAAATTTAAAAACACGTAATATACTTGAATAATTCAAATTTATAAACATAAAAATGCAGTCAATGATAAAACCGATATACAATATTTCACAAAATTATATAATTTAATTTTATAACTAAATACAATATTTTTAAAGAACTATTTAATTACAAAATTTAAAAACAAATAATCAAAACAGCCTATTTTAAAATGCAATCTTTAAATAAAACATAATAATATATTCAAAATCATACTAAACACAACAATTTTGTCATTTATTAAACAAAAACATTTTATTTATAATTTACAATTTCTACATTTATTTATATATCCACTTGAAAAAGCTTTTTAATAAAGCGAAACGTCGTCGTATTCATTCATGTTTTTAATATTGACGACCTAAAAACCAAGAAAAAAGAAATCAAATATTATATATACATGGTCAAGATTTAAAGCTTTAAAATTACTGTATATTATTACTAGCACAACGAATTATATATAAATTCTTTTCAAAGTGTATTTCTAAATTAATTGAATCCCATTGTAACTTGATATAATAATAGACGATGAAGCTTGCAGTGTCACATTTACCCTATGAGAAGAAGCCTTTTTTGTTCCAACGGCCACGACAGTTTCAAGTGTTCTGCTCACGCGAGCGTGTAAAACAGGAAACTAACTCCTCCACATTTTTAAGGGTAGCAGGGAGAGGTAACAGAGACGCTGTAAAGCCGCTTCCTGTACTACAGGACAGGAAGCCGTTATATAAACCATTATGTTTACACGCAATTAAATCAACAGCCTTCGTTGTGTACCACCATCAGGCCTCCGGTAGACGTGTAGTAGTCGACAGTTAGGGGGAAAAAATAAATAAATAGAAGGTTATTTTATTTTTTGATCGTCATGCCGAGAATATACACAAACGGACACTGTTTTAGATAATGAAAATGCGAGGATGTAAACGTAGCAGAAGACGGATGTAAAACCTCCACACGGATGAGATAAGGTTTGTGATTATAGATACAAAAAAACCACGCAGTAATTAATGTCTACAAGATGAGAATGTATTATGGAAATTATTGTTTTGAAAACGTACCAAAAGCATGCGAATTTGAGTGTTTTTATTTTATTTGTTAGTGATATAGAAAGAAAAAGGCGCATTTGTGTGTTATATCGGCTCCTAATAATATTAAATTTTATATAAAATCTGTTTGGCATAATGAATGCAAATATGTGAGATAGCAGCTATTAATGGGCGCGCAAGAACATGTGTACATACACATTTCACTTTTATTTCTTCGTTTTAAATTAATATACTTGAGTATTGAGCGTATACAGTAACCATCATTAATGTTGCAACACAATATTCGCTATCGATAAATCTCTGTACATACATAATAACATAAGTGAAAGAATACTTTTACTTTAATAGTCATCTATTCATCCTCATCATCCATGTGTGTGTATGCGTCTGCACTACAAATCTTTTCTGTCATGTGCGTTATACATACATACTAGATGCTACGCATCTAGGGGTTGGGGAAGGTCGGTCCCCATTCATTTGAGAATCATCTTTTATAATGTGCAATACGTTTTAAGTAGTTTTCTTTTGTTTTTACTTTTGGAACACCCTGTATAGTCGAAAATATGTTTAGGTTATGCAGCATTTAATTCTGAACAACTTTTGTAGAAAAGATTTGTCCTTAAAAGCAAAAATAGAGCTATAATGAAAAACCCAGTCTTCCTGAACACCCGATATATTTGAAAATATTTTTAGGTTATGCAGCATTCAATTCTATAAGACATTTGTAGAAAAGATTTTTTTCCTAAAAGTAAAGATAAAGCTTTAATCAAAGATTCCACAACATAAGACGTAGCAGCCATAGTAAAATAAACAGAACCGTTTTCGATATCGGATGTAGAGCGACAGTTAATTGGCTGCGCACATGCTGCCGTTGAATTGCCGACCCGCCTATGGAATAGTAATATACCGGGTGCGCCATTATTGCAATACTTCAAATGATACTTTTATATACTTCCATCAAATGTACATAAATCATTAAGGCATAAATATGATAGTTTCCAGTTGAGAAAATCCATTTACTCAAATCAAAAATAATTATTTTTGTGGTGAAAATATTATATGTTCATAATGATTTTAGTATTGATTACATTTGAACTAAAAAATTGTTTCGTCTAACAAATTACGGGTTTGGAAAACTGAACAAATTTTATTTCAATATAAATACATCATCTTCTTGCTTATATAGGAAGTTATGTTATATTCAATGTGAGTACTACAGAGATTCAAAATGATTGTCAATTCCGCTCCTATAGATAGTAACAGGGTGTAGGTATATGCCGCGTGTTTGTAATGAAGGTTTGAACTAAGTCAGTGTTGGAACACAAGAAAGTAAACGGATCTGTCATAAATAAGGAAAACGTAACCTATATTTGAACTCGCATTATATAAACGACTATGGATTGGTGTTTCTGCTTGTAAAAATGAAATGTAATTAATTTAACTTTACTAAATTATGATTTTATAATTCAGTACTAACTGGTGTTTAACTAAATTTATTTATTACTTTAAATTATAACATACAATTAGTATAATTATTAAGTGACAAAACTGCATCTCTCAGTTCTTCTATGGTATGCATGCGGTTTCTATAGATCCTATTTTTTAGATAGCGAAACATGAAGTAATCTAATGGGGTTAGATCAGGCGATCTTGGTGGCCATCTTTGTGCTCTAACGAACCTGTCAGCAAAAAACTGTTGAAGATATTGGCAGGGGTGTCGAGCAGTATGTGCTGGAGCATTATCGTGCTGAAAATAACCTGCTCATTTTCTTGTAACTCTGCAATAAACAATTCCACATCTGTTGGTAACGTTGGGCTGTTACAGTTTCCTGGAAGAAAATTGGCCCTATTATTCGTTGCCAGGATATAGCTAACCAAACTCCAACTTTTACGGATGCAATTGCGTTTCTCGAAATTCGTGTGGATTTTCTGCAGACCAGATACGATAGTTTTGTGAATTGATATAGTCTGTTAGATAAAACCAGGCTTCATCCGAGAAACATGATTTGTTTAGCAAGTCATCGTCCCTTAAATTGTTATTAAAGCAATGACAATATTCCAATCGCCTATCATGATCTAATGGTAATAATTCCTGTACCGTAGAAACTTTATAGGGATGAAAATGTAACTTTCTTTTGACAGCTCATTGCGCTGAAGTGTATGATAAGCTTATAAAATTATAAAATGTAATAAACTATTTCACTTAATGTTAATATTGATTTTTTACCTGTTTGTTGAGCTAATTACCACAGATAAATTCCCTTATTTTCTTACAGTATTCAGAAATATTATTGTTGGTGATATTAGATGTAAATATAAACGATTTGAAAAAAATTATTATTAAGACAAATAATCGAAAGATACTACAACACGCACGCCAATGTCGCTAAATGTCAAGAAAATTCATTTAATGTATGAAATTTGTATGTAGCTAACTTCGCTCATTACATTGGTAATAAGTATAGATAAATTTTTCCGGAAAACAGTTTTTTTATTACGATAATCATTTTGAATCACATGGTATTTATATTCAAATTGAGTAATTATTTTTTTGTGTATATAACGCCATTTAAGCAGCGCTCTCCTTTTCAGTCATAAATGTCATAATCATGCACTGTAGTGTATATATCGAATGTGCATTATTTTATATAATATTAACAAATAAATCGATATTGAAAAGTTCAAGACGAATAAATATCGAATACACCAAACAAACACACGTTAAGCACACTATTTGAAAGCGACTGGTTCAAACGTAATATCCACTCAAACATACATTTATAAGAACGTTAACCTGAACTCTTGTAGAGTAACCGAGAGAGTTGAAGGTGAAGCGATGTATCACGGCTCTTTTATTTCATTCGCGTTTTACCACAAGCAGCAACAGCAGCACACACACACAAGCGGTTGGTTTCGAATCCAGCGAGAGTTGGTGTCGACTGTGGTGACCTTGAAAGCCACAAGTAGACTTCGACAAGCGACAGTACATTCTGTGATAGCAATGGAAGGAAGAGATGGATTCTTCGGAGTGAAGCGATCACGCACGGTCCTCAATCGAATTTTTGTCCGTCGATTACCGGGGCAAGACAAATTGAAATGTATTTTTTTACCGAAAGGAAATGTGGGGCCGATATTTTTAAACTTTCCACGCTTCGGACGGATGAAATTTGAATGGAGATTATCAGCGAAGTTTCGTCGACCAAGCGTATCTAAAATTAAACTTAAGACGCAATAGAAATTCTGGGAAATTTATCTAAATCAAGTATGTATGTTGTACATGCAATATGCAGGCATATTACAAAATCACTGTTCCTGTTATATTTAAATATCATCAGGTTTGAAAAATTTTAGTAGTACATTCCTAGTGGTTTAAGATTCGACCAATAACATATCAGATTTGGCAAGTAATAAGTTGATTTTATAGAAAGTAGTCCAATTCATATCTACACTGAGAAAAATTGGCTAAGTAAAGTGTTTACTCGATAAAAAATTATTTACAATAGATAAAGTTTTACTTGCAACTATTCTCGTTAATTAATACCTGCAACTAAACCCAATTCCCTGAATGCAAGTTGTTACTGTAAATAGTGCTTTTATTAACGGCTATTACACGGCGTACCTGACTAATTTGTGGTAAGTAACGTATTACTTATGACTACTGGTACTGTATCTAACTACAGCACATGGTTAGTAGAAGTAACAACAATGCTGATCGCTATTAAACTCATGTATTTTCTTAAATAGGTAACAACTTGCCACAACTATGATTATTTGAGTTCTGCTGCCACCCCGTGATTGTTTTACTATTTCTGATTGGCTAATACGGCGGAGTAATAAAATAGTCCCCGAGATTGCTACGCGCGCAAGCGCGGGCTAGCGTCAAGTAAGAATTACGGACGTGGGAAAAGGTCGTCGAAAAAGAGTGGCCAAGGAGTACGGCCATTGTAGGCCAGTTGGAACGCAAATATATTAAAATACCGGTGGGTTAACTCAAGGCCCCATCCGTATAAAGAATCCCAGCGAAAGAAGAAGTACCGAACCTATAAGCAATCGGATGTTTCAAGATTGTAGTTTTAAACCACGTGGTGGGATATTCGAATTCCCCATCATTGTGATGATATCTGCGCCCGCTGGTGAAGTTAAAGTGTGGATGCCGTCGCTACCTGAGTGACAGTCCAAGTGCCACCTGCAGTTAGGGATACCCCGACGAAGTAGCCGTTTTCGAGGCGATCACCGGACATAACCGCCACGTACGCCGGCAGAGGATCAACTCGCCGAGACAACGCACAGTACAAAGAACCAACAGAAATCGCAAGTTTACCGCTTAGGTATATTATTTCTTTGTTTGTTATTAGTTGTAACTTCAAAGCCATATTTCTCTGTCCTTTGTTTAAATTTCAATAATTTCTATAACTAAATAACGTTTCAAGGGGGCCCCATTTACCTTATCTTTTATTATTGCTTTGTTCATTTTTTTCATTATTAAGGAATATATTTTATGAGTCATTACGTTGTAAATTGTTTAAAAAACACTGTTGTTAAAGTGAAACCAATATCTTTCATTCATATCAGGTAGTCACTGTGTTTGTCCTATACAAAATAAAACTATTACTATTAATATTGCTTTTTATTTAAATTTGTATTAAATATTCACTAAACTTCCTCGTTTCCTGCACTACCTATAGTTGAACAACAAATTTAAGGTAAGTATATTTATTGCAAACCATTACCTTCTATATATCAGGTAATTTAGTGAACGTGCATTAATGATACTCTTTCTTTATCACAAATAATCTAAATAACTTGTATTAATTATGAAGGTGTGATAGCTGTTATAGAATAGTTCACTCACAGCAATACATCTACTACTTGACAAGGGCAAATCTTTGCTTACTGCAACTACATATATTCTTTGGCTTAATTACTTCAGTTTAATTATCATAAGTAACTTCATAAGTTACCGGTATGAAGCAGACCGTAAGTAACTTAGATTGCTTGTTGTTAGTATCAGTGTTTAGGATCTCTTTTTTACTAATGCTAAGTAATCTGTCCTTTTGTCCCCTATCCAGCTGAACTTGTTACTTACGATAATTGTATTTTTATTTATGATTATTAAATTTTTTATCAGTGTTTCTGTACACTCTATCATACACTCATCATTTTATAATTACAGAAAAAAACTGTGATATACTATGTCATTTGAGTTTGATAGATAATTGTCATATTTAATTAATAATAAAACAGGTTTAAAAAAGTTGAGGAATATTTTGTTCATTGGCAGATAACTGCTGAAATATTCGACAGATTTCAATTGGCATTCTTAATACCTAGATGTCTTTGTGATGAATATTCCAATCTGATTAACACGATTCTACATGCTGTATAACAAATATAAATTGGATAAATATCTTGTTTAAATTTGACAGATCACTGTTTAAACTCTTGGTAGATCGTATTTGACATTTTTAATTCTAGTCTTTATATTAAATATTCCAATTTGATCCACTTTCTATACCACTGTGTAAGAAATGTACAAACAAAGATAAATTGGATGTATATTTTGCTTAAATTTGACAGGTGACGTTTGACAGGTGACAGTGGTACATTATGAAGAATAACTCAATTCCAGTTTACATTGTTCAAAGTCAACGGACGACCAACTAGTTTTTATTTATAGAACTAAAAATTCGCTGCATATTTTTTTGTTAACGATAGAAAATTCTTATGAACTCGTGAATTGGTTCGTGCGGAAATTAAAACTATTTTTATACTACCACTTATTTGAATCACTGAAGAAGGTTATTGAAGAGTAAGTTTTTTATTATTAGTTTACTGTGTACGATTATCTTACGCGTATCTTTTTCCGGAGTAACATTTACAGAACAATGAAACTAGAATTCTGAGAAGTAAAATTACGCCAGCCTTTATTGTATTTAATAGGGAACAATACGACACGAATTAATGACTCAGTCTGTTTGATATGTCTAAGCTCCTTGCATTATTAAACTGCCTATAAGAGCAGTAAAGTCGTATTGATAACTTTCTAACACAGCTTTGTCGTCAAGTTTTGCTGTATGCATCTGGCTGCATTTATACCGAATCGCTTAAGCGAAGACAATGTACCGCAGAAATGGTATTTTATCCTTATTTTGTGCACTATACTTTTTTTAAGTTGCTTATATTATTGAGCAGATTATTTTTAGCCAGAGTTTAAATGAATATTGTACAGAAATATCTAGACGTCCCGTGAAGTTGGGAACAAAAAAAAAGAATGTCGTAATCAAGAAAGATACATTAGTTGAGAGTACATAAGATCATCGCACTCTTAGATCTCAGGGGTAACGTACTCCAAACAAATTTATTGTGTTCGGCCAAGGATCAAGGTCGGCCTTGTGTGAGAAAACCTGATTTACTTGCAATCAACTATCTCCTAGTATTCTCGCAAAAATAACTTAAACACGTTTAAAGCAAATGCTCTTCTTGCGAATTAAACTATTTTGTGTTTACTAACATATGATTTATCTTATCTATGTTGTTTAATTAATACTTTTTAATTATATTTCTTGCTATATAGTTTTGGATAAAGCCATATACTGAGTGGGTTTTTTATCTTGAAACAACGGAATATCTGTAAAGCACTGCATCAAATCAAAAAAAGATCTTAATAAGATTTGTTATAATGTAGGGGGCTCACTGAATGCCGAACTCGATCCCCCACCTCACCCCCCAGAGTGGGAGGAGGGACAACTTTGAAATCTTAAATGGGAACCCCCATTTTGTATTGCAGATTCGGATTCTACGCCATCAAGTATGTAGTTTTTGTTTGAAACTTTTTTTTCGATTCCTAACAGATTGGCGCTGTGATCGCAAAAAAACTTGATTGTGAACGTTTCGAAAAAATACACAAAAAAGAAAAGCAAGCAAACATGATTTTGTGTCTTTTTATTTTAACATAAACTAACATTTCAAAAAGCCATGTGTTCGAAACTGTGCCCCTCTACTTCGATACATTTATTTATTCGCAATTGAAATGCTATTCAACGATACAAAACCGTACTTTATTCAGTACTTGACAAGCTGTGAATACTTACACATTGTCCCGATCCCCATTTAGATTATTAATTATTATTAATCCAATACAAATTAGTTAGTGTTGAATATTTGACCAGTAATGGCGGCTATAACATTACAAGAGTGAGGTGGGGGATCGAGTTCGGCACCATTCCTACATTATAGCAAATCTTATGAAGATCTTTTTTTGATTTGATGCAGTGTTTTAGAGATATTCCGTTGTCTGAAGATAAAAAATTCACCACCCTGTATTTAATTCCTCAGAATCTATTTACTTAATGCTTGCTAAATTAAATTTTACCTTGCTAAATAACAGTAAATAAAATGGCACGTTATTTCAGCGGCGACAAAATACCTTCAATAAACTGTTTCATTATCTTGGTTATTGTTTGCCGTTGTAGGTCATATAGTTACTGCTAAATATAGCACCGTTTCAACGTATTCCCACTAATTAATTTTTAATGCCAAGGCTAATTAATATGGAAACACCAATATTATATTCGTGCTATCATTAATATTTCTGTATGGTAAATATTATAGGTGACTAATTTTAAGCTATATATTCGTACTACATAATACCGATGTGAACACATATTTTAAAAATATGGTAATTTTCTAGCATAAGTAGAGCATTTATAGGGTTAAAAAGTCAGTGCAGTGAATGGAAAAAGATGGGTAAACATGTAAGTAAAGTTAATTTTCTCGAAAAAATATGGCTTATACGGATTCTTAACAAAAGTACACGCATAAAAAGGATTTCTTCAGTTAAGTAAATATATTTTTTTAAAAAGTTTTACTTCTTTCAAATATATCTGTATTTGAAATAAGAAATTATTTTTGTATAGAGACAAATATTTTACTTGGTTGTAATCGATAAAATTCTTGGTTATAAGGCTTGTTTTAAGAAAAATATATTTTCCTCAAGAAACAAATTTTTCGATCTAAGAAATAAAACAGGCAACGAAAGAGTGGATCAGATATTTGAATTAAGAAAATAAATTCTTTTATTAAGGATTTTAATATTTGTGGTAAATCTTGTAAGTACTTATGTTAAGGTGAAAATTCGTTTTAAAATATATGATGTCATTTTTGCGGTGGGGTTAATTTGGCTACGTGACACTCGAACGATTACCAATAATGCAATAGTTGTGAGCATGCATCGAAGATAGAAATGTGAATTGCGGTGGTGCTAAATACGTTAAATTGTATATATAATAGTAGGAAGTTAGTAAGTAATTCAAAATTTAACTGCTTTATTTTTAAACAGCAGAACCGTACTTAAGCTTCTTGATAATGGAAGTTTTTGAAAGGTCTTTATCTTTTGCTAATTTATAGAATTACTTAACGTATATTTAATTACAGATTTAAAATTTGCCTACCAATTCTTAATTCCTCTGCATTCATTGCCTCCAACGGGACTGCAAAATGTCGAAAAAAAACATTGGAAACACCGGCTTTGGAAGCTATAAACAGCATTTTTATCCATGCGAAGGTATGTTTTTCTTTTGTAAATCAACATATCCTGTCTAATTTCCTAATTTCTCTGATTTAAGTAATCTTAAGCTTTCTTGGTCTATAACAAACCATTAAAAGGTAATAATTAGAAGAGCATAGAATGTTTGCTAGCCATAAATAAATAAATAATTATAATTATGTTGTTTAATTAGGGTGAAAAATAAAAATAAAAACAGCATGGCCCTACATTCGAATGCTTAGTTGCAGTAACAAGTAAAAATATACCAACCAATTATACCACATCTTCTTATCTACTATCTATTGTGAAGTATATGTATTCATTGTAAAATAATGTATCTCTTCAGATACCTGAAGATTTTGAAATGTTAATAAAGGAGCAACAAGTGATTGCCAATATTCGGAAGAACAGCTGAAGATTAAAGTCTAATTAAAGGATCCAGAAAATTCGACTGCAGGTTGCGGAAAATTAGAAAATGTATAGTCTCTTTGTGAGGTGTGTACTATTGTGCTGTAATACGTTTTTTTTCCTATAACGCCAAAATTATAAATAAAAAATAAATTTGTATTCCGAATAGCTTTTTTGTTTTTTCTCAACATAAATGATTTATTAGTAGTACATTATTATTATGGTAACTAAAGAAATTTAAAAACAATCTGAAAAGAAGACTTTCACTTGAACTAAATATATTTTGAAAGAAGATTGTAATTATATTTACAAAACTGCTATATCTCCAAAAATTGTTTTTTATATATAAAAAATTTACTATTAATATCAAATCGAATACTAGATAGAGTATATATATCTAGTATCCAGTTTGATGTTAAGTGGCAAGTTTTCTTCTTCAAAATAACAAATATTTAGTTCAAGTAAAAGTCTTCTTTTCCCAACCAAAGGTAATCTCTTGAATTAAAAGTGAATTTCTTCTATAGAGTAAAATTCAAATTTCCTTGCAAGAAAATAAGCTTCATTCAATGAAAAATATTCTTGTATACTAAAATATCTACATACCTAGGCTGAAACTGCAATATTTCAACTAATAGTAAATTTTATTTAATTCAATGAACGATTTTTTTGGATTAAGATATTTTTTCTTAAAAATGAAATAACCATTATGGGGGAGAGAAAATTTAAGAGAGGAATTCTATGGAGATAATAGGAAAAGTCACTGAAGAAGGCATCAATCGATATCCCCAAACTTTACAAGTTGTCAAAGCTTAAAAACTCAGTTTGTTGCGGAATGTTTGCCAAATGCTGTTTCAAATACTTCTAAAATGAGTACTTAAACTTCAAAATTGAGAAATACAAACAATTGCGCTTTATTAGAAGGAACATTGAAGTTATGCTCTGTTAGAGTGTTGTACCTAAGTACCTGCGCTCTCAGGAATGATTTTAAAGGGAGGTTTACATATATATATCGGAAAAGTCCAAAAACTTTGAGCTTTTTTTTTCAGACAAAGGAAAAGATATACGAAATACGACTTTTTCTTAATAAATATATTAAAATTTGATTAAAAAAATATATTTTTTTTAAAGACAAGACCACTATAACGTTCGCTATTTGTATCTAGGTAGCAATGTGTACAGAAAACACGGTCAAACTGCGTAAGCTCTAGCATACGCAAAAGTGATCCGAAATTGAAAATAAAAAGAAGAGTTAGAAATATATTAAATTTGTTGGAGGTTATACCTAAATTTAACCAAATAAGTCGAAAGCAAACAATGTGGCAGATACCTGGACTTTGATTTGACTATTTTCTATTTCTTTTTTGTGTGTATGTGGATATAAAAATGTGGAATATTGCAATTTTTAGTATATTATAGGTATAACCTCCAATAAAAACTGTTTACATTAAGAAACCAAAAGCATTAAGTTGATATATGAACACTTGAAGAACTAGAACTTACGCAGATATGAAAAATCATGTTCGAGAAAAACGCGTTCAAGTATTCTCAGCAAAAATTTTTACAAATAGTTCAACATACAACTTAGTCAGCTATTCCAGCACCATACATTAATCCTTCTTCTTCTTCATACTTCTGCATTTGCCAAAATTTGTTGCTTCCCTTTAGACAGCACAGCAAGTTTTGCAGCGCTGACATACCTTGCTCTGCTCGTTGTATGCCCGCTGACGATCAGAATTGATGACGGAAATTTTTGCATCAAAGTCCTACTGCAATTCCCACCGCATTCAGTTATTTGTAATACAGAAAAGTAACCTTCATTGAATAAATTCGCGCAATGTAGGCTAGCAAGTTGAATTGTTTATGGGTCGCAGTGGTAATCTTTTTGGAGCTAGTTCTACACACATGAACTAAACGAGTCGTTTCAAGTTTTGACAATTTTTCCAATGCATCTTGCAAGAAATCACTCTAGAAAAAACTTCATACAATCGGCCTAATAGCATCTTGATTTTTTTTTTTTCGCAAAAGAGAGTCATGTATGAATGAAGCAAGCTAAACCTTGGCTTCTGCAAACGCGCCACTTACACAGGCTGTCTACACCTTTTGGACAATAAATGTGTCGTGGATCCGAGTCGGTTGAACATTTATAATGAAATGTGCCCAAATAGCTGCCTTCATTTTATACAGAGATGATGCTGTCTAATTGATAGTCCATAGTACAACTATTGTTAAATGATCAATAACTTTGTCAGTCAGTTTACCAGCAGCCCTTTCTTCAAAGTCCACGTCATTCTGTATTTGTACATCCCAACGCCTTCTCTTTTTTTCTTAACAGTAACATCTTCGTACGCTAAAAGCACAAATTGCTTAAAAAGTTGTCTTGTCTTGTCGCCTATCGAAATCGTGAGAAAATTTCTTTAAGGCATCGCATCGACTTCATTTTCCTGCTAACTCTGATGATCCGTATTAGTGCGGTTTACCTTTGCCATCTAGATTCTAGCCGCTTTTTAAGAAATGTAGTAGTAAGACAAAGTGCATCTGTAAAAATTGACTACATCTTATGGTAAGTAGTTTTCTAAAGCGTGGGAAAGTGGGTTTTAAGTAAAAAAAATTGATAACTAGTTTCTTCAAAGTGCGTTTATATTTCGATAACTAATTGCTTCATATTATTGTAATATAATAGCTACTCTGTCGTTTATTTGTGATCCCGATGCAGTGGCATTTCTAATCATTAAAGACAACTATACATACACTAAAAACAATAGTATGATATTTCGACCCGAGCAGCCCCGAGTCGAATATAGTACATCCTATTTGCTCGTTAGTGTTCGGTCTCACCCGCCTTTTAATAAGCCGCAGCGGCTTAAAAATGCGAATATTACGAAAACCGCTTTAACCACGTATGTATATATATTTGGAGCTTTCAAAAAATGCAAAAACCAAAAATCGATTTTTCCAGTCAAATACATAAACCTCCCTTAATCGCACGCCTGTTAATTAGAAGTTAACCGCGACGACACAGATTTAGGAGTTCTATATAAATCACTTCAGTATAGGTAAAGAATTATTTGAGGTTGTTCGATTCAATTATAAAAAGCCATTCTTCCACTAATTTATACACAATCCTATATAAATATTAGCGAACGAGTTCATTTCTACGGCAATTGGCCTTTTATCATTCGACTCCCAAACAATAACAAAGTTAATTAAACGTTGCTACGCCATAAACAATGTTAGGAACGCGCATATATATCTGCTGCATATATTATCTTAGCCTCCTACATACATATAACTAACAGAATCAAATAACAACACGGCTGGTTTTTCAGGAAACGTGACTCATTTATATTGTCTGCTTTAGGAAGCTTTGCTACCAAGAATAATCTTTTGTCCCGTAAATTACTGAATCATCACTAATAAATACTTATGAGCGAATTACAGGAAAGAAGCGGTACTCGATGAGTATCCACTTATTATGTTAGTATCAGAGATAAGTTTCCTCAGGACATAGGTAATTCCCATGTATATATTTATTAATAGTTTTTGCTAAAAATACCAAGGGACGCTTGTAGATGGCGTGCGCCAAACGAAGATTAAAATGTACTTTTATTTGAATTTTTTATGTTCAATTTTATTTCAATTGACAATATATAAGAAGATACATAAAAAAAAAAAAACTTGTGCGTAAAATAACATTATTGAAATATTGAAATAACAAGCATTCAACCTATACATAATATGTTATATATTATACAGGGTATTCCACGTAACTGGTCATAAAAGTTTATGATGTTCTATTATTTACTTATATTTGAGATTGGCACCAGTATCTGTTCGATTGGAACTATAAATGCAAATACCTTAACCAAAATATCACCTTCCGGTTGACCGGAAATGGATGTCAACTTTCTTTATTTTAAAAATAGATATATTTTTTATTCATTTTTGGATTCTACAACTATAAATACGTCAGTTTCATTAACTTTCCTATAGCTACATGTTGCCGTTTTTGAGTTATTTAAGTTTTTCTTTTTTTTTAGTCATAATCATGCATCATTGAGAAATTAATATCTCGGTTAATACCGCCAGTAGAGACTCAAATTTGCTATGTATGAATGTAGATATTACTCTAAGAACGGTAAGCACACTTTACATTCTAACATACAGGTGTTTCAAAATTTGAGGAACAAAGTGACATATTTTCAAATGACAGAAAAACTCAATTTTTTAAATAGAAACACCCTGTATTTTTTATTCGGAATTAAGAAGTAAATAATCATCCCCTATCACTTTATATCAGCATTCCTATACTTATCTTTAATAGATTTTGAGATATGAAAGACTATTTGTTAAACAGACTAAGTAGCCCTATCTTTGCGTGTTTGTAGCTGGCTCTGAATCGGATTAATGTCAAATTCATTGACTAACCATAAGTGTTTATGTATATCATTGTAACTACACTTTCGTACAACGCAATATTAATAGGAATGACTATTCGAACAGACATTCTTGCATGGTTATTCAAAATAATACATGAATTTGACCTGATCCATTTCATGGCCAGCTTACAAACATTTAAAGATAGGGGTACTTAGTCTGTTTAACAAAAAGTCGCTCATATCTCAAATCTATTAGAGTAGGTATAGAGAATGCTCATAAAAGTGATAGGGGATGATATTACTTCCTAATTCCGAATTAAAATACAGGGCGTTCCATTTAAAAAAAATGAGTTATCTGCATTTGAAAATATGTCACTTTGTTCCTCAGTTTTGAACACCCTGTATGTTAGAATGTAAAGTGTGCTTACCATTTCTTAGAGTTATATCTACATTCATAACATTGCAAATTTGGAGTCTCTACTTGCGGTATGAACCGAGATATTAATTTCTCAATGATGCAATGATTATGACTAAAAAAAGAAAAACTTAAACAACTCGAAAACGGCAACATGTAGCTATAGAATAGCTAATGAAAACTGACGTATTTATAGTTGTAGAATCCAAAATAATAAAAATTATATCATTCTATTTAAAATAAGAAAGTTGACATCCATTTCCGGTCAACCGGAAGTGATATTTTGGTTAAGGTATTTTACATTTATAGTTCCAATCGAACGGATAATGGTGCCGCAATCTCAAATATAAGTAAATAATAGAACATCATAAACTTTTAATGAACCAGTTACGTGGAATACCTTGTATAATATATAAAGTATTTTTGTAAATATAAATCGCGATTGCGATTAGGTGTGCGATTATAAATTATATCGTTGGAAAAGTATGAATTTAAATCGATTTTGAAAGTAATCACGTTTGAAAAATCAAATCACAATTCAAGCGATTATTAATCACAATAATCGTACCTATGTTTACATTTCCAACAGTAATATGGCTGAAAATATGAGGGTATATGTATTAAACAAATGGGTGCGTTGGAAAACTAGAACAAATCGCGAATTAATTACTGTGACGTAGCGAATAATCTTAGAATCATAATCACAATCGCGATGTACATATTTACAAAAATACCTATACCTACATATATTTTAACTTTCAACGATTTAAGATGTAAGTATTAAATTTATAACAGAAAATCCTTCCGTATTCTTATACAAATCGCAGTAATTATTATTATTTCCAAACATGACAATATAGCTAATGTAGTACGTTTTATATCCTCAAGGAATATCTAGGTAATATCAAGGTAATCTATGAGCTAACTGTAGAGTGCCTTTCTACACCTAAAACTAGAGTATAATTAAAGTCAATGTATTATTTAAAAAAAACGTAGTCACTAAACTAGCCTATAAATTTCACTTCAGTAAAAGCTTGTCAAGATATAAACATAAACCACCACCACCACTGTATAAGTACCACGCCAGTAAAAAAAAAACCACAAAAATTATTATAAAAGTAATCATAAGCAAATCGAAACTCCACGCGTATTAAAAATTACCAAAATACAAATAGCGTCCTTGTGATTGTGCTTATGAAAACGAAAACAAAAATGAAGGCTGACGTATCAGTGCCAGCAACCTCTATGCAGCAACCTAAATTTATAAATGTACCTAAACAAAATAGTTTCCTGTAATTTGTTACCAAACAAGAGTTATAGCGCCATCTACAAACGTCCCTTGTAACTACTAGAATTTTGTTAACAGTTTGACCCATTAAACTTACCCATCTCCTATAGTATAGTTAGCTCTGTTAGTATTATGTATAATGATATTTTTGCTAACGTGCGAGAATGGTGTTTTTATGAAATTGAAATCAAATTCATGCTTGTAAAGAAAAAACTTTTCTGATTAGTAGCACGTTGCTTTTTAAGCAAATTCTTTAGTAACATCTAGTCGAAAATTAGATAATGGGGAATGACTGTATTCAATTATTCAGTGCACGCAGGATTTCCGGCAACAGTTTCCTAATCTGACAGACATGTTCATGCTTGTATCTGAGTATAAAGAGTAAGGACAATGGATGAGTCATTGGGGTGTAAATTTATAAGCCCAACTTCACTTCAAACAACAGTCTCCCAATATGGCAGCTTGTTATTGTTTACATTGGTACCCACATAAATTAGTTTACTCATCCCTTTAATCTACATGATTTATTTGTTTTATTTAATTATTTTACACTTTTATTTATTATTTGCTTTAAATTACCCCAGCATTTTTAAAAACAATTAATGAACCTTGATGAGATGCATTGTGTAAAAAGTAAGGTTAGTGGCCATAACATTTACATACTTTGTTATATATTATATTGTTAGGTTTAAGTGAAATAACCGTGAAAGAAGACGCCAATGGGCAGGCATCATGCTATTGTGCCATTCGCTCTTGCAAGACAAATTTTCGCAGTTTCTTTGGATTTTCGAATAAATCTGTTATATGCAACAGGATAAGAATTAAGAAAATATATGGATAAGAAGAACTATTGTCGTACAGAAATTCCTAGGTCACATTAAATTAATTTATTTGTTAGATACTCATTTTAAACTGTATCGCTATTTATCACAATAACTAACTTAATTCATTTTATGTTTATTTTTTAAAAATAATGTGATGTTGGCCTGGCCTGCATTATATTAGTATAAACTTTATTGCAAACTTCTTCTAGACCCCTCACCACAAACTGCACTAAACTGGACGTACGTTTCGATAGCAAAGCTATCATCATCAGCAGAAACACTGAACTTGACAGCACACTAAACACTGAACAGTTCAGTGTTTTCCTGCTGATGATGATGATAGCTTTGCTAGCGAAATGTACGTCCAAATTTAGTGCAGTTTGTGGTGGGGGGTCTAGGAGAAGTTTGCAGCATTACCAGTACCACAGTTTGGAGTATTTTTGTCATAAATTTTATTCCTTACATTTTACATTATAGGCAACTCGATATTATTTAGTCTACGTCTGATACTCTATCCACTTGTGCACTCTTATAATACATATCTATGCAAGCATATTTTAGGTGGTTACGCGAATATCCTGGAACATAAAAACTAAGCGTGATGGAGAAAACCTAATTGATTTCACCATGCAAAAGTATACGGGAATCGGGCATTTTTGTGCTTGAGACAAAGATCTTGCTAACCTGAGTAATCAGGAAAGTATTTGAAAGCATGGTACTATTCGTCTTCAAACTAGTTCGAATTAAAAGCAACTGCAATATCTAATAAATTCAGTCAACTCTTGGTAGTCAGACACATCAAGCAACTCTTAAAAAAAGAATTAGTTTCGCCTCTTTAAAAAAATAATTACGGATATATCAGTGATAATTGTGTTGTTAAAATTGTTACGAGTTTAATGCCCTCTCGCGTAGTGGCAGCAGAGAGCATTCGATGTCCAGTGTTGAATCAACAATTTACATTGACGAAAAAGAAAAAAAAAACGACTCAGTTTAGCCGTCGATGTTAATTAATAACGTAAATTAAACTGTCGTTTTTATTCGTCGCTTTTCGTATATTTCTTCTAATAAAAGTGCTACGTAGACGTATATGTCCCGCGCGTACGTAAAAAATAGAGTTACTATCCTTGAAAATGTACTTCGCATTATTACTGCGTGATTTTAAACAGAATTAAACGGTCAAACGATTTCGTAACGTTCAATATGCTTGCTGCGCTGTCGTTCGTACACGAAATATAGTATGTATTTATAAGTATGTATGTAAGTACACATTCTATATGTATATACATACATAACCTCTTGTTATCTTGTTTGTACATCGTGGATGTGTTTATTGGTTAAGTATGTCTTAAACTTCCTGTATATTTTTTCATGTGCTCGTCGTGTATTTGTGAAAAAGTATATCGAAATACTTCTACAACACCCAAATATCACGCAACGTATGATAGCTTCAGAATATTCACGCTCGACAGGAAACATGGAAAATACTAAAGATTGTCTGGATCTTCGTATGCAGTATACATCTTATGAGAATTCGATTCGCGGTTGCCAAATCGACATGTCAGCTGTACAGTTACTATTTAATAATAATAATAATACGTATTTATTGGCAGTAGCATGATAAAGTAATTGCAAACAACAGCTACAACAATACTTTAACCTATTTATTTACCCCTACATTGCCAAAAAGATTAAATCGCCTATAGAACAATACATTGTTGCATTGGCGTTCTTCCTCGGGAACAGCTTCAACAATTCCTAGAACAGCTTAAACAGTTCTCGAAACAGCTCAACAATTTCAGGAACAATTTCAACAGTTCCTAGAACAGCTTAAACAGTTCTCGAAACAGCTCAACAGTTCTTGAAACAGTTCAACAGTTCCAGGAACAGTTTCAACAGTTCCTAGAACAGCTTAAACAGTTCTCGAAACAGCTCAACAGTTCTAGAAACAGCTCAACAGTCCCAGGAACAGCTTCAACAATTCCTAGAACACCTTAAACAGTTCTCGAAACAGCTCAACAGTTTCAGGAACAGCTTAAACAGTTCTCGAAACAGCTCAACAGTTCTCGAAACAGCTCAACAGTTCTCGAAACAGCTCAACAGTTCTTGAAACAGCTCAACAGTTTTAGGAACAGCTTAAACAGTTCTCGAAACAGCTCAACAGTTCTCGAAACAGCTCAACAGTTCTCGAAACAGCTCAACAGTTCTTGAAACAGCTCAACAGTTCTCGAAACAGCTCAACAGTTCTTGAAACAGCTCAACAGTTTTAGGAACAGCTTAAACAGTTCTCGAAACAGCTCAACAGTTCTGGAACAGCTCAACAGTTCCTAGAACAGCTCAAACAGTTCTCGAAACAGCTCAACAGTTCTCGAAACAGCTCAACAGTTTCAGGAACAGCTTCAACAGTTCTCGAGAACAGCTTCAAACAGTTCTCGAAACAGCTCAACAGTTCTTGAAACACCTCAACAGTTCCTAGAACAGCTTGAAACAATTCTGGAAACAGTTTCAACAGTTCCTAGAACAGCTTAAACAGTTCTCGAAACAGCTCTACAGTTCCAGGAGCAGCTCAACAGTTCTTGAAACAGCTCAACAGTTTCAGGCACAGCTTCAATCGTTCCTAAAACAGCTTAAACAGTTCTCGAAGCAGCTCAACAGTTCCAGGAACAGCTTCAGCAGTTCGTAGAACAGCTTAAACAGTTCCCGGCTCAGCTTAAGCAGTTTCCGGAACTGTTCAAGCTGTTCTAGGAACTGTTGAAGCTGTTTCGGGAACTGTTTAAGCTGTTCTAGGAACTGTTGAAGCTGTTCTAGGAGCTGTTGAGCTGTTTCGAGAACTGTTGAGCTGTTTCGAGAACTGTTTAGAGACTGTGATAGACATCCGGAAAAACCGGAAGTAAAGTGAATTTAGATCCCCTGTCTAAACCTTATGGGATTTTGTGCCAGAACTGTCCTAGCATATCTACTTTTATACAATACCATTTTGCCAATAATTGTTGCACACTCTTATTATTAAAGAATTTTGTGGGGAACTAGACTTTTGTTTGATTCCTATTTCCCTATATATTCCTATATCTTGAAATGCACTACACAACCTTTTGCAACAGGGATTGTCATACTGAAATTTTACTTTTCAGTTTTTAGTTTAATCCAAACTAGGTACAAGAGATACACAAAGATACGTCATAAACAAACAATATACATAATAAATCTGGTGTAAGTATACAACTAAACATCCAACTGAAAGTATTCATTAATATTATATAGGGGATGATCCTCCAAATATAGCTTAAGCGTTCTCTTAAAGGCTCGTGCAGATATTGTTTTAAACCTATCGGGGAGTTGTGTTAATTATGTTAAAATTGATAAAACTTAATCAAATTCTGAAACTTTACTATAGTTGGGCTATTATTAAAGAGGAAATCGAAAAAAAAAACAAAATGTATACATCATCTAAAAGTATATTCTAAAAAAAAAAATGATATTGAAGTATTTGTAAATTCTTTTCCAAAAAATTTGCATATAGGCTTAAAATTTTATTCGGACTATAATAATAATAATAATATATTTTGCAATAAAACCATTACAGAAAAAGTCAATGCTGTTATGTATGTAGATATATGCTACAATTGTCAAAAAAAAGTAATATAATAAATAGTTAATGAAAGTTTTGATTGGTGGTGGAATTGGTAATAATAATTACATGTTCTATCCAATTAATTATTTATTTTTAGACACTGCGAAATTTAAAATAAATAATTGATTGGATAGAACATATAATTATTGTTACCAATATAATAAATATTTGTAAAAATGAAATTGGTGTAAAAAACATAGAGTATATACATAAAAGATTAATGAAATTGAAAAGAACAAACGACAGTAATGTGACAAACAAAACAACACAAACATATTAAAAACAAAATTATTATTATTTAGTCACATAAAAAGTCATTAATTTCATAATACTCCTTCTCTATGAGCATTTGCTTCACTTTTTCTTGAAGGCAACCAACTTTAACTGCTTCGAGTAACTTTTTTTCTGCAATATTTTTTAAATTTACCGCCATACACTAATCATCACGTGACATATGTCAAAATATTTTTTTACCTATAAACAAAATATCGCATCTTAATAAGTAAAAGTCACTCCATCGAAAGAGGCTGTTACAGATTCAACCTTGAAACAATGCGTACATACAACCTACACATCATACGAAAGAAGAAAAAAAAAGTTTTTCACAGCCTCCTGGGCGACTCTCTCGAACGCTACATGAGCCCACGACACACGGCGGCACGCTGAGATATTTTTAATATTACAAAAATAAACGCGGTAGGTCATGAAACGACGCTCATCGTGTGACGTCGCTTTTTTGTTTTGGTATTTTCGTTTTGTGTGTGTTTTTTTTTTATTATTTTGTTTACCTCCCGTATAACCTCAGGCGTGTCCCGGTGACAGTATTTTAACACCAGCTCTAAAGGCGACAAAGACCCAGATTCCACAAAGCGATTCCTCGCTTTTATCATCATCCGTTTTATTTTTTAACCTAAAAATTTCGTTTGTATGTATATAAAGATAATGAGTGTGTTTAGGAACCGGAACATTTCGACTTTAATATACAGCGTGTTCAAAATTATCGGCGCACTATTGCTAACTTTGTTAATATTGCAGCTACGATGTTGGTTAAATTATCAAAAATGTAGGGTTTTTTTAGGCCGATTATAACCGTGTAATCAGAAAAGCAATTGAAAATCGCGTTTACAAGATATAACAGATAACTTTGTCACCAATTGATTGAAAACTAGGTTTTGCATACACACAAAAACATCTATTATCAATCTGAATGTTTTTATTTATTCAGAAATCGAAACTTAATATATATTTAAATGAACTAAATCTTGTTCGTTAGAACATAAGATTAAATTCTCTGAAAACACAATATACTCTTAGAGCAAATAGTATAAATATTTGCATTGAGGTATACTTCTTCCAAATGAACATTGTTATTGTTGTAAAGAATAAATCTATACAATCATAGTGAGAAAGTCTGTAGATTCAAAATAAAATCTCTTTTATACGTTCGGTATAATGAATTACTATATAAAATAATTAAATGTTTTGTACTGAAAACATGAAATATCAAATTGAAATTACCATAATATTGAAACATTTGAAACGAATTTTACCCCACCATTTATTGCACTAAAACTTATCTGTCATTGGTTCCCTCTTTTTTAGGAGGGTTTAGGGGGTTTTGCATATACATACGCTTTACTTGACGTCACTTTTTGATTGAGTAGCGAACAGTGTTGTGGGTTGTGAGTGTAAGTAAATCTAAATGGATACCCCAGCCGTATCATAGCTGCTTAAAGAATGGGGTGGAATGGGGCTGATGCACAGATGCTACCATTAAAATATTCGAAGGTAAGTACGTACGTGTTATTTAATATTAAAGGATTACTGGTTTAAAAAACTTTAACTAATACTACTAAACTTAACAAACGTGTGTAGGTATTTACTAGTTATTAGTTTCCAGTAGGTAATACCAGTAAATTATTATACTGATTGAAATTATATCAGTAACCAACGCCGACTAGATACCAGACCCAGGCATTGAGTGGGAAGTATCTCGAGAATACCGGTCGCATAACATCTATACCTCTACGCATCAATATCCTGTGCGCACTCCTGGAGTATCCCGGTACGCTACCTTCTCCCAAACATTGTAAAGCTATAAAGTATGACAGTAAATTTATTTAATTACATAATATTTCTTTATTTATTAATTTTCCCCTACCGAGGTTTTTTAGTGTTACAGACACAAAATTGGTAGGTAATTATTACCCTTGAATAGTAGAAATGCTTAGATTAAGCAGGTAAGTATTATCAGCTCAATATACTTACATTTTGGAAGCAAATACTGGCAGTACTTCAAATACTACTTTTATATACTTCTATCAAATGTATATAAATTATTAAGGCATAAATATGATAGTTTCCAGTTGCGAAAATCTATTTACTCAAATCTAAAATAATTATTTTTGTGGTGAAAATATTATATGTTCATAATGATTTTAGTATATGGATTATATTTGAACTAAAAAATTGTGTCGTTTAACAAATTCACGGGTTTGGAAAACTCTACATAGTTTATTCTCAATATAAATACATCATCTTCTTGCTTATATGGGAAGTTATGTTATATTTAATGTGATGCATTTATATTCAAATTGAGTGATTATTTTTTGTGTGCAGAAAAAAAAATGTAGTCGAACACTTATTATAATTTATTGTTTTTTGTCATTGTTATCAATAAATTTTTTGTAAACCCTTGGATTTTCTTTTTGATTTTTAAAATAAACATTTCTTAAGTTGGTAAACAACAAAAGTTTGGGCTGTTATATCGAATCCATCATTGTATGAGTCGTAGCTCTTTTGTTTTTCACTTTAAGGTTATATTATTATAACAATATTGCATGCAGAAACTGATTTTCTATCAATTGGGGACAAAATACACAGGCTGGTCCATTTAAAAAAACAAAGTTATCTATTATATCTCGTAAACGTCATCTTTAATTGTTTTCCTGATTATACAATCGTAACCAGGGCAAAAAACCCTATATCTTTGATTAATTAACCAACATCATAGCTTCAATATTAACAAAGTTAGCAATAGTGTGCCGATAACTTTAAATAATAAAACTGTCATAGTCATATACGTTTAATTTATTTAATTACACGATTAGATTATTAGAAAGGTGTATAGTGATTAAAAAACAGCGATAATGAGTATATACTGAGGTAGTATATTATTATATATGTATTCTATTGTTCGTGTGGCAAAAACAAGCCTGTGTTAGTGCTCATCGTAATGGATGATTCGCTGGTATCGACGGTCAGATTTGCAGACGTCAAGGCGAAACTTTCACTTTTATAATACATAATAAGATTTAATGACATCATCGTCCGATGGTCGACGGCTATCGTTAAATAAATGCTAATTTTAAACTAATTGTGAAACAAAGCGGGAAGCCAACGGAAGTCAATTGAATTTTATTCTGCGCGTATCATATATTTCGTCGAATTAATGTATGTAGTTATTTCTATACGGATATCAAAATTGGGTAATAAAATAAACATAAGCAACCGAAAGATTCACATTTAAATTTTTTGGAATTCGTATTTTAGATGATATATTTCGCGGAAATAGATTAAAAAGAGAAGCATAAGGTTACATCTACTATAAAGGCAGTTTAGCATAAATCTAATAAATTTTATTAAATCTGAATATGTCTTTTTGCTCTCTCGGTGTGGCTAAGATATTGGTGGCAAAATTAACAAAATAATTAGTAAAACAAAATTAACTTATACTAACTGTTGAAAATGACCGCCCCCACTGCAATGCAAGCTTCTATCCTCCGTCGTATTGACCGGCGAGTCCGTTCTAAAATACCAGGGATATTTCGAATTGTTTGAAAAGCTGCGATAATACGATTTCTCAGTTCATCGACATTTTCAATGGGAGTCGTATAAACTAATGATTTAAGGTGACCCCAGAGAAAAAAGTCAAAGAATTTAAGTCTGGAGACCGAGGAGGCCACGGTCGTGGACCTCCCCGTCCTATCCACCGATCTGGATACGTATTGTCCAAAAACTCGCGAGCAACTAAACTAAAATGCGCTGGAGCACCGTCATGCATAAAATACATTTGTAATCTTAATTGCAACGGAACTTCTTCCAGCAGTAGTGGTAGCTCCTCTTCAAGAAAATTGCGGTATACCTCGCCATTTAACCGCATCGGTAAAAAATGTGGACGTATCAAGTGATCTCCAACAATTCCGGCCCACACATTGACAGAGAATTGATGCTGATGACGGGCATTCACTAGTTCATGCGGATTTTCTTCAGCCCATATGTTGATTATTATGAAAATTAATAATCGCGTTTCTAGAGAAAGTAGCCTCGCTGGTGAAGAATATTTGAGCCAAATAGTCAGGATTTTGTGTTGTATCCATTGACAAATATCCACTCTTTGCGGAAAATCTGCCGGCAAAAGTGCCTGCACCCGTTGAATGTGATATGGACACGACAGTTGATCTTTTAATATTCTCCAAACTATGGCCTGATTAATGTTTAAAGCAAACGCAATTTTTCTGGTGCTTGTAGTATGATATTACTCAATTTCATTTAGTACCATTTCTTCAACTTGTGGAGTTCTCACTGTAGATGGGTGCCTGTTATCAGTCGTCCGTTTTTTTTTAAATTTCCCGTTTCACTAAGACGTTGGTGAAGACGGGCAAATATTGAATGATGCGGGATGATACGGTTCGGGTATCATTCTTCATAAAGACGTCAAGCAGCACGCGAATTTCCATTGGCATGACCGTAAACGAAATGCATATCACACATTTCAGCATTCGTGTAATTCATTTTAGAAAACAGAAACTGGCAGTAAACTGAATGAATACTCTGACAACTATTGGTAAATAAACAATTCCCTCTCAACACAATAGTTTTTGAAGAACCAACTGTGATATTACAGTCGCGAGCAAATATTATAGGCACCTTTGACAAAATTAATGGGTTTCACGTTTCTTGCATTTTTCTTTGTGACAGTTATTTGGACGTTTATATAATCGTCTTTATGGTTACAATAGTCTTTATAGATACCTTTTGTAAATGTATTATTTTTTTTTATATATTTTCAAGTCTTCGAGATGTCACTTTCCCCCCTCCCATCTAAAAAGTATTATAGCTGTACTAAAAACACTCTAATATGCAACAAATTAATAAGATACCTTAAAATACTAAATATTTATAATGTATTACCTACAAGTTTTTATTTTCTCATTTCTTACTGTGATATTCGGCCAAAATTTAGGGTGCCTATAACATTTGCTCGCGACTGTATATCGTGTTAGTCATACTTCATAATTTATTATTAAACATTCAATAATTTTAAAACCAAACCGTTTTCGACATATACTAATATGAACTTTTATGATCAAAATAACCTCAGGAATCAGCTCTTAAAGTTTGTCGCATATATCGAGAATCACCGTGTATAGTAAGTTTGGGTATCACGTATTGCGCACACTAAAATATTACATTACCGAAAGTACAATAAAAATTTTAAGCATTATCAAAAATTATAATTGCTATTGGACACTTATATTAACAATTAATAGCACGAATAATGCTGAAATTAATAATACAACTATATCCTCTTTTCCAATTAATAAATACTATTAACAGAAATTTATACAAATATTACGTAGCTCCCTATAGAAGTTACAAAATATATTAAAGTATATTTATATTAAGGAGTACCATTTATTTCTTTCAGTATGTTTATAGATATTTGTCGATAAACATGTTTCTTATTATTATTTGCAGTTTTTTTTTCTCTTGACGATTGGTAAACTAGTGTAATTTTCGCCAGAAAATATAGAATTTATATCAATAAATCCTTTTGTATAAATTTGAAGTCATTTATCATTTTTGTTTCATAGATTTGTAGATATAATAGATTTCCTCTTGTTTTTATATGTATGTTTCTATTTATCAATGTGACGGTTATTGCATTGTAATACAATAAACAAACAAACACGTATTATTAAAGGCGGTGTCAAAAATGCAAATATGATAACTGTTTAAAATATGAAAGGGGGCGATATATATATACAGTCGCAAGCAAATGTTATAGGCACCTTTGACAAAACTAATGGGTTTCATGTTTCTTGCATTTTTTTTTTGTGACAGTTATTTCAACGTTTATATAATCGTCTTTATGGTTATAATAGTCTTTACAGATACCTTTTGTAAATGTATTATTTTTTTTATATATTTTTAAGTCTTCGAGATGTCACTTTCCACCTCCCATCTAAAAAGTATTATAGCTGTACTAAAAACACTCTAATATGCAACAAATTAATAAGATCCCTTAAAATACTAAATATTTATAATGTATTACCTACAAGTTTTTATTTTTCTCATTTCTTACTGTGATATTCGACCAAAATTTAGGGTGCCTATAACATTTGCTCGCGACTGTATATCGTGTTAGTCATAGTTCATAATTTATTATTAAACATTCAATAATTTTAAAACCAAACCGTTTTCAACATATACTAATATGAACTTTTATGATCAAAATAACCTCAGGAATCAGCTCTTAAAGTTTGTCGCATATATCGAGAATCACCGTGTATAGTAAGTTTGGGCATCACGTATTGCGCACACTAAAGTATTACATTACCGAAAGTACAATAAAAATTTTAAACGTTATTATCAAAAATTATCATTGCTATTGGACACTTATATTAACAATTAATAGCACGAATAATGATGAAATTAATAATACAACTATACCCTCTTCTCCATCAATTAATAAATACTATTAACAGAAACTTATACAAATATTTACAGCGGTAATATAAGATATTATCCCTATAGAAGCTACAAAATATATTAAAGCATATTTATATTAAGGAGTACCATTTATTTCTCTCAGTATGTTTATAGATATTTGTCGATAAACATATTTTTTATTATTATTTGCAGTTTTTTTTTTGACAATTTTGACAATAAACTAGTGTAATTTTCACTAGAAAATATAGATTTTATATCAATAAATCCTTTTGTATAAATTTGAAGTCGGTATCTTAGATCTGTAGATATACAAAATATATTAAAGCATATTTATATTAAGGAGTACCATTTATTTCTTTCAGTATGTTTATTGATATTTGTCGATAAACATGTTTTTTATTATTATTTGCAGTTTTTTTTTTTTGACAATTTTGACAATAAACTAGTGTAATTTTCACCAGAAAATATAGAGTTTATATTAATAAATCCTTTTGTATAAATTTGAAGTCAGTATCTTAGATCTGTAGATATAATACATTTCCTCTTGTTTTTATATGTATGTTTATATTTATCAATGTGACGGTTATTGCATTGTAATACAATAAACAAACACGTATTATTTATTAAAAGGGGATGCAAAAAGCGCAAATATATTAATTAATACTTTTAGAACAGCAGAAATATCATTATATATTAACAACTAATTAAAATTTCTGGTTAAAGATTTTGTTGGATTTCAACGAAAACGCGAGGTTTGTCAGAGCATACAGAAACAACCAACACTTCCACGCACACATACAAAGGGAGCCTGTACAACATCAGCATGGCGTTTTTCTTTGTTCGAATGGTAGAGCGTTGTATCGGCAGACTCCATTCATATCGGGAACGATTTTCGTCTTAAAATACGTATGCTGCTATTCCGAACGATTTATCAGAACTATATAAAATGTCTAAGCCTATATGAGAAAGAGAGTAAATGTAATAATGCTTACCTTTGAGTCGCCATGCGATCCAAAGTAAAATCTTTTTGTTATTCACGAGGAAGTTGGGATTTTCTTTCTTCTCGAAAACAATTGATTTAAAAAAAACACAAATTCGACGACGCAGTATATATATGTATGCGAAATAACAAAGGGGAAACGTTTATAAACGGATAAAAACAATCGCCGGTTAAGATTTTTTATTTGTCGTAAATAAATAAAAAGTTTCTTCGGTTATAACAACGTGCCTGGATTTAATTATTAATTTAAAACACTGTTTTCTTCTCCTCCCGAATAGCGGTTTTTATCTAACTAAAACTAACAATTCCAATTTATTTGTTATTATTTTCCTTCGTTCGTATGTTTATATTTTTATCGTCCTCATATATATATTGTTTTATAGTCAAAGGGAGTGGTATGAAACACGGACGCAATATATATATTATCGACGCACTTCTCTTCGAAACTCTCTGCTCAAAGTTCCGCGGCACAATAAACTTCTCTAGCGCGAGCACGGATTCGCCGGTGCTGCCTCTAGCCGGGAGAGACCGGGCACACGGGCGTCCGGGAGGTGGGGAGGGGAGGGGAGGAGGTTTGACGGCGCAGAGGCAGCGCACCACGTGGGGTATTGACGCAGCCCAGTCGACCCCGGCGTGCGCACCCCACCCTCGACGGCGCGTATTTACGACGGCTGAGGAGCAGATAATTATACCTGGTCAATGGGGGATGGTTCGGATGAAGTAGAAGGCGCCCGGGGGCGGTGGCAGAGCGATGCCGCCGGGGGCCCGCGAGGCTCTTGACCCGGCCGCGCGACCTGCCGCCGTAGAAGAGCAACAGAAAGTCAGACTGTTGTTGTGTCGTCCCCTGTACCTTCCTCTATATCATCTACGAGGCGTCTGGGACCGTTTTTTGTTTTTGGTTTGGAATTTTGGATGGACGCGCTTGGTGTGAGTGGATGTGAAAGATTTTGTCCGAAATAAAGTGAAAAATTAAAGTCCTTGTACTTATATAGGCAAAGTTGGGAATTACTTGTTCGAAATACACAAATAATAGATAATGAAGTAAGTACATTTGAAGAAATATCAGTCATGCTACAGAAATAGAAGACAATCAAGCCACGAAAAAAATAAAAAGAAGACAAGAATGCCCCTGGATAGACGAAACCCTAGTAAAGCAAATTAAAAACACAAACAAATACTACAAACGACACATAAAGCACCCGCAAAATGAAAACTATAGAATCGAATACCTTGCAGAAATAAAGAATACCCTGTATATTATGAAAACCGCAAAGGGAAAATATTACACACAAAAATTCGAAAAATACAAAAACGATGCTGCGAAAACATGGAACGTGATAGTTACCGAACTAAAAGGCAAGAAAAGAGACAACCGAAAAATACAAGCAATCGAAAGAGAGGATAAAACTATTACAAAAGACACTAAAGAAATAGCTGAAGAAATGAACAAATACTTCGCAAACATAGGAAGACTATTAGCAGAGAAGCAACTATCGCTCTCAAATATCCCACCCAAGACCACGGTGCAAATATAAATGCAAGATTTGAACTAAGGCCTGTAACTAAAGAAGAGATACTCAGAACAATACTAGAACTGAAAAACAATAAAGCACCAGGTTATGACAAAATAACTACAAAAATCATGAAACCAAATAGAGACAAATTAGCACCCCTACTAGTAAAACTTATCAACAACACAATAAAGAATGGCGAATATCCCAAAAACTTAAAGCAAACTATAATCATACCCATATATAAAAAAAAACAACAAACTGCACCGGAGAATTACAGACCTATTTGTTTACTATCTGTAATGAACAAAATATTAGAAAAAATCATACATAATCAACTAAGTGAATACTTAACACGAAACAATATTATAAACAAAAGGCAATACGCATACCAAAAGAACTCTGGAACAACATCAGTTACAAACGATCTCATAAACAAAATAAAAACCGAAGTAGGAAAAAACCACACCACATTAGTGCTTTTCATAGGCATGAAAAAAGCGTTTGACACAATATCTAAAGCAAAAATGTTTGAAAAGATGGATAGTATTGGCGTTAAGGGAACAGAAAACATGTTGATCAAAACGTATCTAACGGATAGGGAACAAACGACTATAGTGAACAAAACAGAGAGTTCACGATTAAAAGCGGAGTATAGAATACCTCAGGGTGGTAATCTACCGCCACTATTATACATTGTATATACCAACGATATTTTCAACGTGAAAACTCAAGGCGAGATCGACGCATACGCAGACGACCTATGCATAGTTTATTCAGATAAGAATTTGCAGCAAATGCAGCACAATATTAACAACGATATAAAGAAAATCGAAAGTTGGTGCTACAATAACCTAATAACCATAAACGAAAACAAAACGGAATACATGGTCTTCACACGAAAACGACAAACACCCAAATTCAATATTAGAGTAAAAAATCAAACCATACGACAAACACATCAAACAAAATACTTGGGAATTATAATACAACACAACTTAAAATGGGATAACCACATACGCAGCCTAATAAAAAGAAACACAACAACAATAGCAGGGATAAGTAAAATAAGAAACATATTACCGTTACATATGAGGAAACCAATATACCATTCTATATTCACATGCAACATAAACTATCTAATAAATATATGGAGCCACACAAGTAACAAAAATTTAAATAAATTACAAAGATAACAAAATAAAATACTGAAAATACTTTATAGCACGGAGATAAGAACACCAACTGCAGAAATATATACAAAAACACAAGAACTGAATATACAACAAATCATACAATTAAATAATATGACATTAATACATAAAATAGAAAAAAAAATGGTAAAAACTGACTCTAGACTAGTAAAAAATATAGAAATACACACACACACAATATAAGAAGACGCTCTGATTTAAGAATTGAAAAACTATTAGCAAAAACTCATAAAAACCCAACTAATGAAACATTAAACATATAATAAACTACCAAAGGAAATTAAAGACTTGACACACATCAAATTCAAAAAAACAATAAAAACCATGATAATGCAACACAAGATATAAAACCGAAAAGTTGACGGATTGCTACATCTACAACATCGCTCTCGATACCGCTAGTCTGAGGCGAGGCAGGCCAGCCTCACCACCTTTTCATCTTTTTCAATTTGTTATATACATGTATTACATATTTGTCAAATAAAGAACTTTCAAACTGAAAGGAAGATATACCGAGAAAAAGAGATTCGTTGATTCAGCCAGTAATCAAACTTTTACCTTTAAGTGCCCAAATCAATATGGATGTTTATTTTATCAATGCGAATCATTAACCCCTCTCCTATCTTACATATTCATGTGTGCATGTGGGGAGGATGATGTAACGCTGCGACTTAAGAAATCTATTGTGTCCCCTATTCTTGTTATTTTACAGCTAGCCTTCCAGTCCTATTTCTTTCAGAAAGTGTAGGTTATCAGAAGGCCCCAGGTTAGGTACGTCTTCCTCTTCGATTTCACATGTTCCCAGGTGCAACGCCCTTTGAGAGGAGATGGATGGGTGCTTCATCCTGTTCCCCACAAAATCTACATTCAGATTCCTTTGCGAATCCAAGCTTACTCAGATGTCCTTTCAGTTTACAATGGCCCAACGTTGTTTTAACTCAGGTTAAGGGGGGGGGGGGGGGGCGCACTAAATACGATTTGTTTATATCTGCGTGACGTCATGATTTGTTGTGGGGTACAATCCACCAGACGGTGCCGAATGCTGGAATAAATCATGTGTTACCGCCATTGTTGTTTTTGTGTCATTTTGATTCTGTCAGCGTATTGAGTATTATGGATTCGAGCGTTATCAAATAAAAGATTTTGGAACTTGTGTTCTCTTGAACAAATAATTATTCATTTCATAGGTCGTATTTCGTGTTTTTAGATAAGTGTGTTGGTTGTAAAGTTGCTGTAGTGTTTATTAGTAGGTTAATTATTAGGTTGTATTTAGTTATTTCGTATAGAACACCTGTGCATTCGACAGTAATTTTTTTTTACGAAGCCTTCTTTCTGCAGCAAGTAAGTTAAAAAATCAAAATTTTTGTGATAAAAGTGATTTATTGTATGGTTGTTGCTTTAGACATGGGAAACTGTTCCTGTGCAGTAATGGGTTGCACTGACCGGACATCCTTTAGATATCGGTTTTGTAATCCAGAAAAGGATACGGATCGCTTCAATAAATTGATTGAGCCTTCTGGTAATGAGAAATTGTGAAGTGTGGATCCGCGCATGATTTAGCGAAATTATCGTATCTATCATATTCATTTTGCTCAAGAAGACATGCCGTCTAACATGTTTTTATGGAAAACAGCTATTCCATCATTATTCCTACCAAGATTGTCACTGACAACAGGTAATTTATTTCTTCTGTTCTGTATGTAAAACGTTGAATCATATGTAGCTAAGTAGCTATGCAAAAGAATATACTTTACTTTATAATTTATACTTATATCTTCTGCTGTGTACTGAAAGTACCAAATGAACTTATTTTAAGATATAAGTATAAATTATAAAGTAAAGTATATTCTTTTGCATAGCTACTTAGCTACATATGATTCAACGTATTACATACAGAACAGAAGAAATAAATTACCTGTTGTCAGTGACAATCTTTTTTTTTTTTTTTATTTTAAGTAAATTGTGGGTGAAAGAAATCTGACTTTCTTAAATACCCCAAAAAATTGAAAAAAAAGCTTTAATAACATAAAAGAACAGAATTTTGAATGACGTTAATAAACAAACAAGAACTTTTATTATAAAAAAAAATGTTAATTACAAAATTTTGCAGAAAAAAAAACCGTGGACAGAGGGTCCTGGCTTAAATCAAAAAACTGCTATAGATTCTAAATTACAATAGAACAATGCTAAATGCTATATCAAATAAACAGAATAATTAGTTCAGGAAGATAATCCAATATCTTTCAAATCAAACCACGTGGTATCAATTTAAAATGAAATAAATTCGTGGAACACCAAAAATTTACAAAAATGAAAACTAAAAACAAGAACAAAGTTACCATTCACCCAACCCGAGGTGATTAATAAAATAAAAATGAAACAGCAAACTAGGAAACCAAAAATGAACTCTTTGGAATTAAAACTAAAATCTATCTTCCTGCACACAAATAATAAATGATCTTATATCTAAAATGTGTACACAACAATATAATAACAATTATTATTAAGCGAGTTCCTTGATGGACAGAATAAAACAAATAACGAATTCAAATCTCCAAATCAAATGAAATAACAAAAAGGCAGCAAAGATTTAAAAATTACGTCTACTTACGCCGGCATCTACCAAAGAACTGCGATGACAAGGTTAAACAGTCGTATACATATAAAATCTTACTCACGCGCTAACGCCTAACGCAACCGCACAAATCATCGAAAAAAACTACTAGAATAAATACAAACTATACAAGCGAACGCTATACATTTTAAAGAGTGAAATTAATTTAAAACAACTAAACACTTAAATTAAATAAATTAACCAATTAACTCATTAACTAAATCTTATACAAAAATAAACATTACATCTGTGAAAATTCTCCCAAAACATTGACAAAGGCTGATCGGAGTAAACATGACAAAATCTGAAATTGCAAAAACGGGGGTGCCAGTCCACAGCACTACGTTAAGATACTTTCTGTAAATATGTTTCAATAAAAATGTATGTGTAATTATAGAATGTGTGGTATTTTTATTCATATATTAACAATAAAATGTATTAAAGGAAGGCTGTGTTACCATTTTTGCGCAATTTTCAACATATGAATTTCCATATGTTGAAAATTGTACCCATACGTACATATGTTACCATTTTTGCACAATTTTCAACATATGAATTTCCATATGTTGAAAATTGCGCAAAAATGGTAACACAGTCTTTCTTTAATACTCCGAATTTTCAAGTAACCGCGCTAAATGTCCGATAAAGCGGGGTACACCATATCCGCTTAATGGCGCGAGCAGGCACAGTACAGACTACAAATTTCTTAATAGCAGCCCATCTATACCAACCTAGCTTATCTATGCTCAGGTTGATGCATTCTGTAAATCTCTTCTGATTATAGGTTCCCAGAAGGATTTTACTTTGCCTCCTTCCCTGGAGATTCCCCCAATAATTAGATTTTCTCTGCTCTATTTCTCTTTCAAGTTTCTTCAGTATTCTACTGCTGCTTTTCCTGCAAAAGGGTTCTGACCCTACAAAAGGTATTCCAGCCCCTTTTTTTGCGAGATTATCTCTTATCTCGTTTTCTTCCTCTCTTGTGCGATCCGGAACCCAGAGCAGGGTTACTTTATTTCTTTTGCCTAGCTCATTTAATTTCCCTAGGCATTCCCAGACCATCTTGGAACTGATTTCATGTGAGCTCAGCGCCTTGATGGTTGCTGGATTATTGGACATGATGATAATCTCCTGCTATCAACATTGGACTGTACACATCTATCAATAGCGTGTATTTCCGCCTGGAAGATACTAGGGTATTTTCCCAAGCTTGGTTCTAGGCCCATATATTACTATTCCAGCTCCCTCGTAGGATATTTTTAGTAATGGTGCTAAAGAATTTGATATTTAGATAGTTAATAGGGTAGTAAGTATTTATAAATGAACACGATCCATACTTTTTAGTAGTCTGTATTAGTGTTAAATTATCATAGTCGGGCTCTATTCTGAATTTTATGTCGTTTAATGTTACGTCTTACAAGATATTTGTCAATTTTAAACAATTTTTAAACACCACTTTCAATTAATCTCCGAAGCGAACGAGTTTACTCAAGATTTAAATATTTTAAACGCAATTCCGTCTGCAAAGAAGCAAATATCTACTAACTTTAATCCTTCCTCCAGTCCTCCTATTGCCAGAGCATCGTTCTCTATATCGATTCGTTTTAGCGACGATACGAGTCTCACTAAAGCGTACTCTACTGGTAAATACTTAATGCGGTTAATTCATAATAAAGTCCACTGTCTGGGCCGTAGCCAACAGCTCTCCAATTGTACCGTCTTTGACTAGCCGCGGGAGCTCTTAGTGTTCCAAGGTAAAGAGTAACACTTCACGGAAGGACCTTAGCCACGTATTACTTGGAAACGTGAACAGTATAAAATAGGATAAATTGCATCGTTTTTAGATTATGTAGCTCTTGTTTTAAATTTTAAAGATGCACCAGTTACTTCTTGTTGTTTCTTTTTTTTTATTTATGTCAACAATTCCACTCTTAGCGGTGTAGTATTATTTTAGCACCAGATACCTCGGTTGTTTTCTCTTATTTACACCAATCATAAGCAGAGTGTGTCAGGGAAGCAAGTATAATCTGAAGATGCTATTCATCCGCTGTCATTTGCTACGATGAACCTACGTAAATAATTATTGTGTGGCATTTGAATAGTATTACAGAAATTAATACTGCCATTACTAAATACCAATACAATAAAATAAGTTGAATTAAAAACGCAGTAGAATTACTATTCACGATTATTCCCAGCGACTGTCAAGATTAACGTCAGAATAATGAATGCAGTGGCGCCTTCTCTCTAAATTAACAGTGTTATCAGAACGTCAGGGTCGTGCACGCTGATACGTTAAAAATGACAAGTGTTGCCACTTATCTCTTTGCTAGTTAATATGCGTATTATCTTGAAATGGTACACTTTGTCGTGCTTTGGAAAATATGTATAACTGTGTTGTGGCTAGCGCCTAATGGCGGCTCCTTCTACAACCGCTCTCCAGCCGAACGGTACATCCATTCTCTTTACCTACGCTCTCTAACGTGCTTCCATGGGCTGTCTGCTTCTAATGCAATAGCATGTGCCCTTGCACTACATTGCAAAAAACTTTTACAGACGTAAGTATAAATATGTAAATGCAGGTTAAGATGTACACATGCTTGAATGTGTACTTTGTTTGTTAGTCGACAAACTGTTAAGGTTGCATAATATTTATAAACAAAGTAGACAAATACGCAAACATGTTTATATAAGGTTAGATATAAGATAGATGAATAGGATAGCATAAGAACAGAATTGATTATTGATTAATTAATAGAATAGCTAGTATGTAGTCGCTTTCCTTGTTACAAATAAACCACAAAACCCCACGACTGTCTGTGATTAAAAGAAGTCAACCAAACGCATCACACGCTAACCAGGGACGTCGCGTTGTTCTTGTAACCGCGGCAAACTTCTTTATTTGTCCCTTCCTTCCTTGACGCCGCTTACGTCACCGCACCAAATTCTACATGTTTTAAGTGTTTACATAAATAGAATGAAATCGACTAGCTTTTATTAAGGAAATAAATGGTAAATTAAATTTAAAATAAAATGCATTTTAGGCGTCCCATTACAAACAGTTGGACCTTTTTTAATCAAAACTTTACTGATGCGTCTTTTAAGGATAGCTAAGGCAAATAACAAATATGAATGCCCTCAAAGGTTTCATTCTCGTAGTAAAAAAGAAAAAAAAGGAAGATTGTATAAGAGACATTTTGGGGTGGCTATAATCCTTGTATATCAGTGGTTCCCAATCGTGGGGGTTCGCAATGAATTGCTAAGAGGTTCATTGGAAGGAAATGTGTAATGGCGGATATGTTTAAAGAAAAAAGTTTGAAATGCAGTGTTTTTTTTTCAAGATAAACCTTTTCACCTGTCATCCAGGTTACATGACAGCGATTTGCTGCAATGTTTGGCTTATTTATCAGACATTTTTTAACAAATCAATAAGGCAAATGTAAGTTTACAAGCAAGTTCAATCATGATCTTTGGAGTATCAGAGAATATAGAATCTATGCTTAAAAAGATTGAGTTTTGGAGATTTTGTATTCTTCAGGGCTAGACAGAAGCATTCGAGACTTTAGTGTTTAAGTGTTTTCTTTTTAAAGAAAATGAATTGCACATCTCTAGTGATGTTAAACCGCACATATCTAAACACTTCAAGGGATTACCATCGTCATTTGTGAGATACTTTCCGAAGCTTGATGCAGGTGTTAACTATATTCAAAATCCTTTTTCTGAAGAGAACTTTCAATCAGCACAAAATGTCGCACAAAAAGAAGTCTGATTGAAATCTCTACTGACAGCACATTAAAATCAGTTTTAACTTTTGGTTAGATCTCTACAGTGAAGATAAACCGCTGTCTGACCTGACAATGAAGGTTTTGTTGCCTTTTCCAAGCCAAAAATTGGTTCTTACTTTAACCCCCAGCCCGAATCATGTACCACGATCTCCTAATTCAACCAAAATATCCGAATTATCAAGAAGAACATTTCCCTTTTTAGTTCAGATCGATATCCCTTTTAGTTCCAAAGATATCGTTGAAAAATATGTTTTAGGGGTGTAACTTTAGGGGTCTGTATCTCCCCTACAAGTGAATATTTAAAAAAAATACGGGTCGATTGTTTTTCACTTCTCTACATGCTTGCAAAATTTTATGAAAGTCGGAAGTGACAAGTTTAGGTGATTTGTTAGTCTTTGTATGCAAACTAAATATGCTCTTATAAGAAGAAAATAATTTTTTTGGTAATCATCTTGTTCTCTCATATCCTTCATATTATGTTAAAGATAATAAAGATAACTATTATACACTACTCATGTGTTACTTTTCACAGTTATTATTAGAGACCGGAATATATGCAAAGAAAAACTGGATATAAAATAAATAAGAGCAGAAATTTAAATATTAACTTTATTGCACAACATTTTTTCACAACATATTTCTAAAACAATTTATAATTAAATGTTTTTCAAAATTGTGTAAAAGAAAGCTTTGTCTTCTATCAGAACACATATTTTCGAAAAGAAAAGCTTCTTTAACATCCATAGATGTATTGGTGCATTTTTTTAACTTTGCTATACATTCTAAACTAAAATTAAAGTCGAAATCGTTTACTGTTTCACCTTCCAAAATTTTCTCAACTTTTTTCAATTTCAAATATCCCGCATTTTTATTTATCACTCTTTTAAATTTATCGTATACAGAATTACCTATTGTACCCTTAACCTTCTTACATAGCATATCAAATTCGTCTACTATTTCGACTGATTCCGAGAGCGACATCCCTTGCGTTCCAGTTTACGAATGAACTTGAAACAAAGCTATAATTTGACTTAATATACAAAAGGTTTTGTAGCAATTTTGTTGATGTTACTATCTTTATACAGTTTTCTAGAACAATGCAGTCAGCAGTGATTTCAAGAATTACATTTTTTGTTCCTTCAAAATTATCGGCGAAAAAATTGCAGCCTCTAACCATGTACCCCATCTCGTAATAAATCGGTTCAGGAGGCAACTTAACACCGGGAAGTCGCTCCTTATAAAATTGGATTCGTAAAGGTGCTTTAAAAAATACTTTTTTGACATTGCTAATTAAATCATTAATCAAAGAGGAATTGATTCTAATGTCTTCGGCTACACGATTGAACCTATGAGCTAAACAAGTGGTATGAATAATGTTACTATAAAAAAAAAAAAATTTTGCGCCGCTTTTATCATGTATGGTGCAGCGTCGGACAACATTAGTAAAATTTTTTTCACAAGGTATACTTCCAGGTAAATAGAAATTTGATAAACCTTCTTTGAACGAATTGGGCAATTGTCACATTATTTGTTTTTTGATGTTCTTTTACAATAAATAAATAGATTTACCTACAATTCTTCATGAAAAATTCCTATTAACAAATGGGCATATAAACGGCCACACTTATCCCGTACTTTCATCTACCATGATATAAATAAAATTATTCCCTACCAATTGTTGAATTTCTGCTATTGTTTGCTGGTAACAAGATGTGACTTAATTTTTATGTAAGTTACTTTCGTCGGGTATATTACGTTTGCAATATTTTTGCTGAAATGATTTCAAATTAACATTGTTTAATCTTGCTAATGGTATGTTAGACGAAATTAATGCGTTGCACAGATCCGTATTATATTCTTCTTGTTCGAGTTTCGTGAAGTTGATGCTACACATTGACGTATAGATTGCTGCACACATGCGCATCGCTTTAGTTTTCACATTTCCAATATGTGATGGAGTTTTAGCGTGTTGATCAATCAGGTATTCTCTCAGAAGACACCTACAAACAACAATTGTCATTTTATACAAAAATTAAGAATTTAAAAAACAATTGTAAAGCTTTTAGTAAAATTAAACTTACTAATTTACTGCAGGCTCGACAAAATATTTTGTCGCCATCCTTTACCAGTTCAGGATATGGCTTAATCCATAAAGACATTTTGTTCGCTATACTCATTGTATGTAGTACGCACAGTATTTAAAAACGACGTAACACAATTACATGCGTTTCGCTCAAAGATATTAACATGAATGAATAGTTCATTTGGGAATTAATATAAAACGTATTTACCACATCCCTCGCTAGGCGAAAAAAAACACGTGCGGTTCTTGGAAAAAAGTATTAGAGAAACCAATGTGAAAGATTTAATCGTTCTGAGAAATTGTCGGTTGTCGATCTACATTAGGAATTACTTAGGAATTTTTACTAATAGAAAGGATAAGAAAAATCTTAAATATGCAATATATGCAACTTTAGTAAAAATGTGCGTAGAAATGCTTAAATATGCAATATATGCTATCACTAATTAGCGCTAATTAACTTCAATTAGTGTAATACGTCTAGCATATAGACTATAATTAAAGATATGCAAAAAATAAAGTATATGCACATTGCAATATAATTTCTCTCTAGTTATTATAGCAGCCTCGCTTTTTATCGAACGCAAAACATCCTGTATTGATGAACGCTCACTCGTATACTTCAAACTGCCGGCGACTTCAAGCTTACAATTTTATTCGGCAGTAGTAGTAGGAAACGACATCGGAATAGTATAACGACGCGGCACTCGGCGGTTGCTAACATAAAGGCTCCCCCATAGCAACGCGAGCAGCCAGCGTTCCTTTCTTCCGTCGTCGTCGACTGCTCCGTTGGTTGGGGTGGCTGGTCGGGGGCGACGTGAGGGTTTGTTTGGCCCGGGAGTTGGGGTAGGACATGGATTGCCGCCTACGCATATAAACGTCCGCTTTATCGATCAGCGCATCGGGTACCCCATCGCCCTCTCTCTCGTTCTGGCTCGCTACGCGCCGAACAGAGAAAATAATCAAAACCGTTTTATTGGTAATCGCTCGCCTGAAAACAACTGTTGAGCTGACTGACTGGGCTGGCTGGCTCTAGAAGCGGTTGAAAGTTCCGCGCTTTGATATATCGTACGAACTGCAAACACAAGGATACCGAAAATTATCATTAGATAAACCTTACCTATATCTATTATGTATTTTGGGAGAAATGAAACGATTTATGATTGAGTTTTCGGTGAACGAATTCGCTGAAGCAATTAGAATCTTGTTGCGTTTCAATAATCGGCGTATTTTTAAAAGTTTTATAAATTTACTTCAGGAGTGCTGCAAGGATCCAACTTTGTTGGCCTATGCTATTATCTATGTATGTATGTAAGTAAAATAGAAGGGTGGTGTTACACTGCGACCTAAAAGATCTATTGTGTCCCTATTCCTTGCTGCTTTACAGCTGGCCTTCCAGTCCTATTCCTTTTAGAAAGTGTAGGATGTCAGAGGGCCCAGTCTAGGTAATCTCCCTCTTCGATTTCACATCTCCCAGTGTAATGCCCTCCGAGTTGCACGTGCTACGCAGTTTGAGAAGGAGATGGATGGGTGTATCCATCTGTTTCGCCACAGAATCTGCATTCAGGATCTTTTTCCAATCCAAGCTTACTCAGGTGTCCTTTCAGTCTACAATGGCCTGAAAGTATTCCTGTTAAAATGCGACTGGCTGGCTGGCTGGCTCTAGAAGCGGTTGAAGTTCCCGCGCTTGATATAGGTCCGTACGAAACTGCAACACAGCACGAATTATTATTAGGTATACCTACCTATATCTATTATGTATTTTGGAGAAATGAAACGATTTATGATTGAGTTTTCGGCGAATGAATTCGCTGAAGCAATTAGAATCTTGTTGCGTTTCAATAATAATCGGTGTTATTTTAAAAGTTTTATAAATTTTACTTCAGGAGTGCTGCAAGGATCCAACTTGTGGCCTATGCTATTATCTATGTATGTATGTAAGTAAATAGAAGGGTGGTGTTACACTGCGACCTAAAAGATCTATTGTGTCCCCTATTCTTGCTGCTTTACAGCTGGTCTTCCAGTCCTATTCCTTTAAAAAGTGTAGGATGTCAGAGGCCCCAGTCTAGGTAAGTCTCCCTCTTCGATTTCACATGCTCCAGGTGCAATGCCTCGAGTTGTACAGTGCTACGCAGTTTGAGAGGAGTGGATGGTGTTCATCCTGTTCTCCCACAGAATCTGCTTTCAGGATCTTTTTCCAATCCAAGCTTACTCAGGTGTCCTTCAGTCTACAATGGCCTGAAATATTCCTGTTAAAATGCGAACATTGTTCTTACTCAGTTGATGCATTCTGTAACCTCTCCTGTATATAAGTTCCCAAAGAAATTTTACTTTGCCTCATTCCCTGGAGATTTCCAATGATTTGATTTTCTCTGCTCCATTTCTATTTTAGTTTCTTCAGTATTTGTACTGCTACTTAAACCCGCCAGAAGGGTTCAGGCCCTACAAAAGGCATTCCAGCCCTTTTTTTTGCGAGGTTATCCGTTATTTCGTTTCCTTCCACTCCTGTGTGACCGGAACCCACAGGAAGGTTACTTTATTTCGTTGCCTAGCTCATTATAGTTCCTCAGGCATTCCCAGACATCTTGGAGCTGATTTCATATGAGCTCAGCGCCTTGATGGCTGCTTGACCATCAGACATAATGATAATCTCCTGCTTCCTATAGTTCCTATCCATATTGAACTGAACACATCTTCTAATAGCGTGTATTTCCGCCTGAAATATACTTGGGTATTTTCCCAGCTTTCGAAATATGTAGTCTCTAGGCCGATAATCAGCTTCCAGTTCCTTCTGCGTTTTGGAGCCATCAGTGTACCTAATTGATGGCATTTCTATTCAAGTTCAAGATGGTGTTATGATCCCACTCGCTCCTGTTACTTAGCTTTATGATGAATTCCTTCACAAAGCTAATTTTTTTTAACATATCATCCCGGGGCATATCCCAGGTTTAATCACCGTCAGGAGATTGAGGCCTATGCCTAATCATTCCTTCCTTGACCATTCTATGCTATTATCTAACATATTATTGTAGATTCTTTGAATCGTGAATGGTTTAGAAGGCAGTAGAAGTAAAGATAAAGGGAAAATGGGTTGCTAGGAGATTTTGAAGGAAGAACAGGCCTCGCATAAGACGATTTTTTGTTAACTTTGTAGTTTAATATGATGTTTTAAAGAATAATATCTAATAGAAGACAAATAACATGCAAACCTAAGTACCGAATAAAAATCTCAAATGGCGATAACTAAGATATTAAGACGAATATTTGGAGGACCAAACATTGTGTATGAATAAAGAAGGAAAATTAACAGACAAATATGTATATATTTTAACGAACATAGCAGAAGTATTTATGTATTTCTATCAGTAGTGATTAGGCTGCTGTGAGGGTTGTTTCTCCGGCCCGCTTTAATATTTGATCCGGCCAGCGAGACATTTTGAAAAACCAATTAAAAAAAATATTACACTACTTACTCATACTCACTCCAAATGAGGAAGATCGAGTGATATGGGGTTTATCGCTTGCTCCTGCGGAATCAAGTGAGCCAGCAAGCCGAGTGGCGGCGATCATCAAAGAGTGAGGCGGCAAACATCAAAGCCTTGATGTTTGCCGCCTCACTGGCGGCGCAACAAAGATTATTATAGCTTCTCAAATGTTCTCACACTAACGATTCTAGATCATTCCTTCATTTTGCCTATATAAGCGGTGGATGGCCCGAACTTTAGTTCAGTTCTATTTGAGCTACTGCAGTGATAACTTCGACAAGCGATTCCTAGCGAACTGCTACTGCTGTCATTTTGCTTTATGTCTTTGTGTGCATCTTGAGTGCTTACTAATTATATTTTGTTATTAAGTTATCGATGAAACGTAAAGAAAGATGTCTGGTGGAAAGAAACGAAAAGTAGATGCAGAGGGTCGCCAGTTTCAAGAAAAATGGACTGAAGAATTCTTTTTTATCTTGCACAATGGTAAGCCTATTTGCTTGCTGTGTAATGAATCCATTTCAGTGATGAAAGAATTCAATATAAAGAGGCATTACTCAACTAAGCATCCTATGCTGTACTCACTAACAGGACAAATAAGAAAAGACAAAATCCAGAAGCTTACCGCAAATTTGGAAAAACAGCAGCAAATGTTTCATAAGCAAAGAACACAACTTCATGATGTTGTGAAAGCTAGTTTTATAGTTAGTTCAAAATTGGCAAAGTCATTAAAACCATTTACCGAAGGAGAATTTATCAAGGAGTATATGTTAGAAGTTTGCAGTGTTTTGTGTCCTGAAAAGAAAAATGAATTTGAAAAAAATAGTTTGTCAAGACGAACTGTTGCCCGACGTATAGAAATGATGGCTAATGATATAAAAACAACTTTGACTGACCGTATGGTGGTTTTGAATCATTTTCCAATGCATTAGACGAGAGCACCGATTTGTCTGACACAGCTCAACTGGCTATATTTATTCGAGGTGTTGATAAAGAGTTCACTGTTACTGAGGAATTGCTTGCTTTACAGCCGCTAAAAGGAACCACTACAGGAGAGGACATTTTTAATGAAGTTGAAAAGGTATTCACAAGTTTGGTTTGCCATGGTCAAAATTAGTTGGTGTATGCCACAGACGGTGCACCTTCTATGGTCGGCTTACGTAAAGGTTCATCGCATTTTGTATGAAAAAGCAACTGAATTAAATGTGCAAAAAGATGATTTGATAGTCCTTCATTGCATTATCCACCAACAGAACTTGTGTTCTAAGTCTATTCGACTCCAGAATGTATATAATGTGGTAGTAAATAACCATCAATTTTATTCGATCCCGAGGGCTTAACCATCGTAAGTTCAAGGCGTTTTTGGATGAAAATATCAGCCGAATATGACGACGTAACATATTATTGTGAAGTCAGATGGTTAAGCAAAGAAAAATGCTGAAACCGGTTTTACGAGCTTAGAAAAGATGCAGATTTATGCAAAAAAAGATAAACACTGAATTGAGTGACCCAAAAATGGATATGTGACTTAGCATTTCTGGTCGACCTTACAGGCCATTTGAATAATTAAAAATTTGAAATCTCAAAAACAAGGACAGTTAGTAAATGATTTGTACAGCCGTTTGAAAGCGTTTCAAAACAAAATCCGCTTATGGGAGGCATAGTTGCTGTCTGGTAACAGTTACCATTTCACCACGCTCTCTGCGTATGAAAATACTGCTTATGCTCAATATGCTGAAGAACTCAAGTTACTGTCGGAGCAATTTCGAACAGATTTAGCGATTTAAAAACATGTAAGACAGTTTCAATGTATTAGCTACTCCAACAAGAAGTAATGTACAAAATGCTCCAATACACTTGCAAATGGAGTTGATCGAGCTTCAAGAAAACTCACTCCTAAAATCTAAATTTGAAGACGTGGAGTTATGCGATTTCTACAAAAAAAATACCTCGAAATAGACACCATTTTCCGGAGCTTTAGAAAATTTCGCAAGAAAATGGATTTCTGCGTTTGGCAGTACTATATAAATGCGAACAGTTCTTTTTCAATGATGAAAGTTAATAAAATCAAAACATCGTAACAAGGCTAGAATGACGATAATTTGGAAAATTCTTTACGTCTTTGTATCAGTGGAATTCCTCCAAACATCGATGGATTAGTTTCCCAAATTCAAGCTCAAGGGTCTCATTGATTTCGTTGTCGCTATTTATTTATCCGTTTCGGTTTGTAATAATTCCAAATTTCACGATTTAATTAAAATGTTGTACTACTATTTTTTTTCATTTCATTTTCTTATTTTAATAAATTGCATTATAATAACACTGTCGTATTATTTCACGTCTGATATCTATCGCTAAAAATTATGAACACTACTTTAAAAATGCACTACTTTTAAACGCGGCCCGCGAACGTATTTGCACACTAAAGTTTGGCCCACAACACTTCAAGGTTGCCCCTATACTTGCTCTACACTATACATCCAATTTGGTTTACCTTGTACATCGAATAGCCCACCTGTACTGCAATATATCACTCCATCATTACCCTGTCTCTAACTGCAACACATAATCGGCATTTTCGGCTTTCTTACGCTAGTTTATAATCTTCGAGGATTAGCCTATAAATTTATCTTTGTCTTGCATCTGTCTCGCAGCCGCTGTCAGTTAACTTCCCAGGTATATACGTGTGGAGAAAAATGTTAAGGGTGCAGATATTTTATTTTCAACCATT